>CATIWQ010173680.1:0-17525 GCA_949673415.1 Euphorbia schlechtendalii | reverse complement strand
AACTTATCCCGAACCCTAATCTCTGTGTCTTAGTGGGCCGTCCCCCGGATGTTAAGCCTAACAAGACTCTAATTCCTGGAAAGTGCTAATCCAATTGGCGACTCCACACTAAGAGATAATGGATTCGGGTTTAAACCAATCTAAAAATTTTTTTTTGTTTTCTCAACCAAAACCATCCTATTCCCCGACCAGGTGCACTTTTCAAACACCCCGGTGGACTGCGCCTCTCATCTCCGCGCGCTCTTGGCCACCGCTCCATGTCGCCCGCTCACAGTTGGGACTCTGTTGTTGATTTTTCTAAAAACTTGTTTTCAAAGGTTTTAGATTTTGGATAAGTGCCAAAAATTATAGATCACATTATTCCGTTTTCTCTTAATTATGACATATTCATAAATAACACATTGCAATAGAAGGGACTAGCCCATAAGTCTAAGGTACCCTTATTACCGCGAAACTCTCTTTAGTACTAATCTGCCTCCTTGAGAAAAGATAGTACTTGAGCGGGTGGAGCACTTGTCTACATATCGCATGTACCTCCCTTAACCCATTGGAGGAGAGGCTTGGAGTGTATTTTAGTGTAACAAGAACCTTCTACATCAACAACCCATTTATGAACCTCATGTAAATAAGCCATAGGCATTTTCCCTAGGGTGTTACCCAACCAACGACCATGCATTATATTTTTCTATAGATGCGCTCCTTAGTATCTTCATGGTACTAAGATGAACCAAACTAAGGATAGAGACTAGCCAAAAACCCTACATGCGGGAGTTTTATGGTTGGAAGTTTGGACATTGCATGCTATGTGCTATATGTATACTACTTTCAATTTGTCACTGAACAAATGTCATGCTAACTATGAATTTTTGTGCAGACACTTGAACGCACACACTCATGATATTAAATGTACATATCACGATACCAAACTAATATCATAAACACTTAGGCACAGTTGACATTATAGATCGTGTCACCCTAGGACAACATAAAACCACTTAGGGACATCACTTACCCCTTTTTCAGTGAGATGTCCACTTAACATCCCACTATGAGCCTGCACATGGCAAACATACCTTTCTTTTACTACATGATATCCACTTGACATCCGACACTTAGCCCATAAGGGCGATAATATATCCCACACATTACCTTTGAGATGTCCACTCAACATTCAACTCACAGCCCTACCGGGGTAATTGCACACACAAAAAGCCCAAACGGGGCAAGTACCTCCCGATAACCATAAGGATATCCCAGTTGATGTCCTATCCTAAGCCCACATGTGGTGAACTTACTTCAAAAGTCTTACCTTACCAAATCTTCAAGGGTATACGCTTCATACCCCGAATCATTCACCCACACGAGGCAATAATTCACGTATTATCACATACCCTCAAATAGTGATGACCACATAGGTATCCCAAAACTCAGCCCTAATTGGGAAAAATAACCAAACATTCATTAGGTAGCTACATATGGTAGTTGTTTTCATTTTATTAGGGTATGTCACATCGCTTACCCGAAACAATTTTGACCTCCTTATTCTATGAGACCTAGTCATAGTACAAAACCTTAAACCATTAACCTATTACCACATGATAACTTGGTCACCTCACTTACACCACTCATATTACAATGTCACATAGACATTGTACAAATCTCCAATCCAACCCCCGTTGTTGGATTTTCATTTCCTAATATTTTCATTTTCACCTAACGACTAACTTGTTTGTTTCAAATGGATTGACATACATGTTATTTCACATCATGGCATGCTAACCCATTTATGAATGCATCCATAACATTAAACATTAAACATCTCAAGCATTTCCCGCATCATGAATCATATCACGAATCTTACATGCATGATCTGATCCTCTGCTTGTGTAACTTAGCTTGGAAGAGGCCTGCTCATCACTTGGTCTACATTTCCCCAAACATGGTCAACCTAGAGGGGGTTCCATACACTGACTCAAGTGAGGACTCAGGTTCAGACTCGGATTTGGTTCAACGGACGTCGATCATAGCTAATCCATGAGAAGAAGGTACGGAAGAGGATCACCCTATCCTTACAGGATAAATTCTCAGTAGTTGTCGGTGAGTATGGAGATTGCAGCTACCCTGATAATCTTTACAAATAGAGAACAGCTAGCATCGCTCATTCACCAACACGTTGGGAGGGCCCAGAATTTAGCGTCTAACCTGAAGGTCACCCTTTACAACATCAATCCAACAGGGGGACCTCCCACCTCATACATATTTCCCCCAACTACCTTCAGTTCAGGGCAGGACAAAGTCAGTTGAACCAGGCTCTGGTTGGGTAGCTAGGATATAAATTTTCCAATCATCCCTAATTCATCCCGGGATAAATGGGGCAACGAGAATTCACACCAGGGCCTTTCCACCAAGGAATGACCCAACACCCTGTTCCTAACTAGAGTATGTCGGTCACCTCACAGTTCCAGACACCTCAACTGCCCCATTTTGCGGCATTTCCTTAGGGGCAATATAGCTCTTATCCAAGCATAGGGAATGCCATCCTCCAACAACCAGGAATGGAGGAACTATGGTAACAGTTCTTGGCAACTCAAGGTGGCCACCTAAAGAACACATACCCTGCACAACCGACAATCAAGGATGAAGACAGCTTACCCCCGAACTTCGCAATGTCGCAGTTTGAGAAATATGTAGGATCTGGCAACCTGCGCGCTCACTTAACGCAATATCAAACAGTGATGAGAGCATTAAGAGTCAGTGAATGAATGATGGCTAAGCTCTTTATCGTCACCTTGGGCCACACAATCAACGAATGGTACAGCCACCTTTCACTGGATATAGCTTTCGATTGGAATAGCCTCGTTCAAGCTGTGCTGGGGCATTATGGTTTCAACTCTCAAATGGCAACCACAATGCAACATCTTGAGACTATAAAGCAAAGGTAGGGTGAGAGCTTCAAATCCTACTATACACATTGGATGGCCACACAGGTCAGGCTGCAGACTCATTTGACCCTACCGGAGATGATAACAATGCTGCTGGACGGTGCACTGCCACCATACAGGAACAAATTTGGATCTAATAAGCTTATCCAGCTATCAAGAAGTGTTTGAGAAGGCAGAGCGGATGGAGCACTTTGAATCCATGGACACGTCTGGGGGACACTAACTCATGATGAATGATTATGTAATAATTTAGCATACATCTACTCTGCCTACAAGGCTTTTTGAATGATTTCTAAATAAATTGAACTTTGTTTATTTGCTTGATATTCTATCAATGACATCACACATTCTGATAAACATGTACATATTATTTTTAGCTCATGTGGCACATCATGTCATGAAATTAATTTGGGTGTAGATGGATTCCCCACAATTACAATAATTTCAAATGATTTAACTCTTGAGAGAAAGTGAGAGACAAACACATGTACTTAGATGACGCATGATATCATTTGCTTCATCTTATAAAGATAAAAGATTGACAGATGGATCTCCAAGCCCTGAATGTCAATCAAATCAAGCATAAAAAGATCAAAATGATTTAAGCCAGAATGAGGCTGAAATGTCAACAAAGCAAGTTGAAACCAAACAATCGGAGCAATGTCACAAAGAAGGAGTCAGATAATTGGACACATCAACAACTCCATCACACGGTTCACCACCATTTGTGGGGCAATCAAGCAAAAGTCAAAATGACCAAAGTGAATTGAAGCTCCCCTGAAGGGTCAAACAACCAGCAAAAAGGAGTCAAATCGTTGAACACGTCAACAACTCCTTCGCACGGCTCGCTTCCATTTGTGGGGAAATTGTTACACCATTGAATAATTGAACTCAATAGGAAACGCTGATGATCAATACTCATCATCGAGTGCACCTCAAGCTAGCAAAGTGGTATAAGCACCAACCGATTGATCAGAAACGTTGAACGAGACAACAAATGAAGTCATGGACGTAGATGACAACTGATCTACCAAATTAACCAAGTCTTACACAATTGCTATCATGCATAGGTGAAAGAAATAAATTAGTAAAAAGTAGTACCAACAAAATAATAAATTTGTAATTAGCCTGCCAATTAACACTCGGTTAATTGAGCAAAAATTAGGGCTTGTTTTAAAAATAGAAAAAGAATAGTCCGCTGAGTTGAAAACCTGAAAAAGGTGGCTCAAGCAAAATTTAAGACATCGAGAGAACCACATTGGTTAGAAAACCCGAGAGGGCTAATTGATGGCAGGAGTCAAATCATTTGAAACATTTATACCCCTGTTCAGTTCATCAATGAATTGTCATTTTTGCTAAAGCTTTATCCATATGCTTATTATTTGATTGTTTGCATGCCAACATTAGAATATCGCAAGTAAACATCCAAAAATAAAAAAATAAATAAAAGAAAAATGAGTCTGCTGGATTGAAAACTTGAAATGGCGGTCCAGGCAAAAATTAAGAAAAGGTTTGATAGCTTAAAAACCCATAAGGGTGGTCTATGCAAAAATTAGAACCAAAGAAATATCAAATTCATCATCTCCTCCTCTGAATTGTACGAGGCATCATATACCTTTCAACACTTCAGGCAAACGACTTCCGAGCGATGATCGCCGACAAAATGTGGGATCAACGACTCATCCAGATTTTCCTCAAACCAGATCCAAGCATTAAACTTGAATATGATTTAAAGAACCCATGGTCGTCACTCTGAGGGAGTCATCCATGGAATCCCTAACAAGACAAACCCTAGGAGTAACCATGCACCAGCACAAGAGAAGGCTCTTCAATGAACGAAGCCCACGACACCTACAACAAATGAACATAAATCATATGAAAAATATTGTTCATACATAAAAACATGCGTACATTACATACGCATCACGTTATTTATAGGTATGATGATGCCAAATCAGGGTAACACCATCCCATTAAACAAGAAACTCCATCTCCACATGAGGAACCTACAAACAAGATGATGGCTCACCCAAGCCTAAAGTCAATTCAAGCCTATTTAGGTTTTGCAACATTGCAACACCACAAAAGCCTCCTAAATAATGAAGCGGTTTTCGAGACACCCCCGAATGTCTTATCAAACTCATTTCTTCCACATGTTTTAATTTTTGATTGAAGGGGCAAAAATTTTTGCTTCGCATAAACTTATTCAAATAATTAAAACATACATCACAAAATGTATTAACATTACACCTTTTTCTCTGATTTATCACAGGAAGTAAGTTAACATCCTATTAAGGAAATACAAAATATAACCGGAGAAGGAAATGGTTATCTCAATGACTAAAGAAAGAAACAGTCTCATTTTCCAACCGAAGAAAGGAATGGTTGCCGACCACTAAAGGGACACCGAAGAAAGAATTGGTCAACCCGCCCACAAGGGGCATCAAGTACCAAGGGATTCCTAAGAAGGAAACGAACAACCCTATGAAGATATGGTACTAGAAAGGAAGGCCCATGTCATCAACAACAAGGGACAAAGAAATCACTAGCCTCACTGAATTCTGTACTAGCTTGCACATTCATTGATGATGACTTTTCAGGATTTTTATCCTTGAATCACACGACATTTGACCATCCGATGATATTCAAATGGGAGTCTTCCTCGTCTCTGAATTTAAAAGGATTTTTCTATTTTTTTCCTTTAATTAAAAAATATAAAAACACACATAAAATCTGAAATCACAACGGAAAACCGGATCTGGGGGCCTACATCGCCTAAAGTGGCCGAGGCAAACCTCTCCAAAAGGCTTCAGCGAGGCTGTCTCGCCAAAGTCTTGATGAGGAGCCTCGCTAGACTTGCTCTGGTGAGCCTCCTCACCTAAAAAAACCTACCGTTTTTGGATTTTTGAGATTTTCCTATAAATAGTCAGACATTTTTGGATTGAAAGGGGGCTCAAAATTTCAGAGAAAAATTTTTCTCTTCAGAAAGAAAAACACTACAAAAAAACATTTTCTTTAATTTCATCCAATATTTTCTTGGATCTAAAACACATTTGGGTTCGAACTTTTAATTTTTTTTCCAATCATTCTTCATCTATTTCTTCTTAAAATCCTCAGATATTCTCAGGTCTAAAACAAATTTAGAACCTTAGTCTAATTATCTTTTGGATAAATAAACATTTTTTTCAAATTAAAACACAATTAAATAAAAAATGAACAAGGAACGCTCCCGGGGATCGAACGGATACGCCAAAGTGGATTCACACCGGAAGGGTAAGCCTCTGAGTTCCTAGAATTGCAGATTTCATGCTCTCGTCTACTTCATCTTTTTCTAATTTTATTTGTGGATGTAGGAATTACTTTATTTAATATTATTGTAAATGTTGCAATTCTCTGCTTCATCTTTTATTTCTTTTAATTTTCATGTTAGAATACCCCCATAAAGTGATTAAAAGTATTCCCGGATAACAGGCCTCACACTTTGCCATGTGATCATTTTCACAAATAAAATTGATCAACATACGTGTAAATAAAAATGAACCATTTTTATTTAAAATAAGAACTTTAAACCCTCGATATTTTAATTAGGCCACATGGGCCTTCTCAAAATCAAATCGAACATATGTGCCATATCTTGTGCTAACCCTTATGGATGTAGGTTAGATGTATACCTAGGAATTTATTTTTCCTTCCGGTATTGTAAATATGTTTGGGAATTGTAATTAATAGATTAGGTGGGTGGTTGCATCCCCCAAGTCTTGTAATTTATTAGTTTACTTTTACGCATTTATTTAATGCTTTATGGATGGGTTACTGCTTTCTGCATGCTTGTGAAATCATTACAAACTCGAAAACGGCCTAAGTGCATATATGCACAATTAAGAAAATACGGTTTTATATAGATGTAATTTAATGTGATCAAATAAGAAATAAGCAACTTATCCCGAACCCGAATCTCTGTGTCTTAGTGGGCCTTCCCCGGGACGTTAAGCCTCACAAGACTCTAATTCCTGGAAAGAGCTAATCTAGTTGGTGACTCCACACTAAGAGACGGTGAATTCGGGTTTAAACCAATCTAAAAAAGAGTTTTCACTTGCTCTACCAAAACCTTCCAGGTCCCCGACCCGGTGCACTTTTCAAACACCCCGGTGGACCACGCCTCTCATCTCCACGCTCTCTCGGCCTACCGCTCCGTGTCGCCCGCTCACAATATGTTAAGCCTGAATTCGAATGTTGAGCTGGTAATCCAAAAGAAGAGGAAATACGATAAAAAAGATATAAAACCATTGAAGAAGAAGTGGCCAAACTTTTATACGCGGGGCACATCAGAGAATTTCAATACCCTAGCTGGATGTCTAATGTGTAATAGTAAAAAATTCGAGTGTAGCCTACAGAATGTATGTAGATTTTACTGACATGAATAAAGCAATCCCCAAAGATAGAAATCCACTCCAAAGCATAGATAAGTTGGCGGATGCAACGGTGGGATATGCAATCTACTCATTGTTAGATGCTAAATGGTGATATAACCAATTCCCCATGCATTTAGCCAATGAATAAAAGACATCTTTCATAACTCACAATGGTACATACTACTACACCGTAATGCCTTTTGGATTGAAAAATGTTGGCACAACATATCAAAAGCTTGTCAATTACATGTTCAAAGACGAGATAGGCAAATTAGTGGAAGTTTATGTAGATGTCATGACCATGAAATGTAAAGATAAAACCTCCCAAGTGAATGACATAAAGAAGTTTTCAAAGTCCTCCAATGCTACCGCCTGAAACTTAACCCTGAAAAAAGCACATTCAGTGTAAAGGGAGGTAAATTTCTAAGATTTATGATCTCACAAAGAGGGATTGAGGTAAATCCAGAGAAAACAGAGGCAATTTTGGAAATGGAACTACCTTAGACTCTTAACGACATCCAACAATGAATGACATAATTAATGCTTTGGGGAGATTCATATCCTTCTCGGCTAAAAGGTGCATGTCATTCTACAAAGCCATGAAGAAAGATAAGGATTTCAAATGGGATCAACCTTATCAACAAGCATTTGGGGAGTTGAAGAAATTCTTGGGGAAGCCACCACTCTTGAGGATACCCCAAACAGACGATGTGTTGTACATGTATTTGACTGCCACTAACGAGGCGGTTTGAATGGTTCTAGCCTGAGAAGAAGGGTAAAACCAATTCCCTCTATATTACACTAGCAAAGTCCTCATAAATGCAGAACTCAGATATGCCCGAATTGAAAAGCTCGCTCTGGCCCTAATAACAATCTCCACTCACTTAAGGTCTTACTTCCAAGCACGTACTGTGGTGGTAAGAACCAATTTCCCACTGAAGAAAGTTCTACAATGGCCAGAAACATCCAAAAGATAGAACGAATGGGCAATTCAATTAGGGGAACATGATATAAGGTTTGAGGGTAGGAGCGTAATGAAAGCGTAGATATTGGCAGACTTTGTTATTGAGTTCGTAGGGCTTGAGCTGATTAAAGAAATCAAGACTGAGCAATGGGAAATCCTTGTTAACTGGGCCTCATCCCATGAAGTAGCCAGTGTTTGTGTCTAAATTAAAGGCCCAGGAAAGTTCAATTCTCAAGGGGCTATAGCTAGCTTTCCAGATATCACCTGATCGACTACTCCTCTAGAGCGATTCAACATTGGTAGCAAAACCAGATCAACCAGAACTTCGAAACAAAAGATGCAAAAATGGCTAAGTATCTCTCTAAGGTATGAAAACTAATAAAGAAGCTAGAGTCAAAAGGAATCGCTTGGAAAATAGATTATATTCGTATAAAAGAAAATGAAAAGGTGGATAAATTAGCCAAGGAGACTTTTAGTAGTGATGAGTGGGAGAACGTCAAATGCCATACGAGGTAATTACCCGTCTGAAGAGTTGCGAGATGGATACAAGTTTATTGGTAGAACACTTAGACTTAGGCTGGATTAAACAAATATATTAATATCTAGCCACCAACAAATTGCCTGAAGACATGATGAAAGCTACCAAGATAGTAAGGAAAGCCATGAGTTCTCCTTCATGAATGGTGAGCTCTACAAAAAGTCATATTCTAGTGCTTGGAAAAAATGCATAACAGCTCAAGAAGGAACAAAAATTTTGCAATAGTTGAATGAAGGTGGTTGTGGTTAGCACCGGGCAGCCAATACACTCGTAAGAAGAGCCAACCTCACAGGGCTCTATTGGAAATCCATGAACCTAGATGCAGAAACTTACATCAAATCCTACCATCAATGTCAAATACACGCCTAGAAATCGCATGTGCCACACACGGTTCAATGTCCACTATTAACCGCTTGACCATTCGTAACAAGGGGAATCGACATAGTATGACCAACAATAAAGGTAAGCGGTAAAAGAAAATGGATCTTAGTAGCCATCGATAATTTCTCAAAATTGGTTGAGGAAGTTTCCCTCAGTTATATTACTCTATAGAGGATCTTGGACTTCATCTAGAAAAGTATTATAGCATGTTTTGGGGTATCACACAAAATCATCTCGAATAATTATACACAATTCAGATCAAGTAAGTTCAAAGAATTCTATAAAGAACTCATTATCAAAAACCATTTCAACTTAGTGGCCCACCCATAAACAAATGGCCAAATAGAAATCATAAACAAGACACTAGGCCAAGGAATAAAAAAGAGGGTGATGAAAAGGAAAGAAGTGTGGCCAGACAAACTCATCAACATCCTATGGGCATATCGAACCACCCCATGCACATCAATTAGCGAGGCACCTTTCTCAATGGTCTATAGAGTTGAGGCAATACTTCCGATTGAAATTAGCTCACCCTCGGACATAGTGGTGTACTACATTGAGAAGGAAAATTATATCAACATGAGATATCATTTAGATGACTTGCAAGAAAAAAGAGAAAAAGTATGCGTTGTCATGGCAGCTTACAAGGCTAGAATTGCCAAGTATATGGGATGGGATAAACCCATCACATGCTTATCGGGTCAGCCATGCTAGTAAGGTAACCCATGAGATAGTGATTTTGAACATTTCAAATCTTTCGAATCTTCCCGTTGGAGATAGATTCCAAGACATTTCGAGATAAAGATTTCGAATGTTGAAGCGTAATATAATTCCATTGTTAAAAACTCATTTATCTTCAAGCAATCAATTCTGATAGAGAGGAGTGCGAGATAAAAAGTGGCATTCTATCATTAGTTGACTTTCAGACATTTGCAAAGGTGCGCAAAGACACTGAGAAACGGTGCATGATATTCCTTTTATCTTGGACTTTAGTGAGGAATCTCCAACATTCCGCACTGACACCTTTTATTTGTGAGGACCGCAGGAATATCTTCTTTAATTTTAGTGCTTTTTAACCAAAAATGCATCAAAGGTATATTTTGTTTCTCACAGAAAACGTTAATAACAAAAGTACCAAATATTCTCTAAGTGTCCAAGGAAAACAGCTTTTTATTTCTAAAAAGCTAACTCAGCAAAGCTGAGTAGATATCTTTATATACTACGTAATACTCAGCATAACTCATCTTTTCTTACTCTAAGCCATAACTTAGTTAATTACTTAGTAACTGAGTTGTTTTTCCTAAAACAAACTCAAGTAAACTTCATTAATTAAGAGTACACTTAGTATTCAATTAATTTCACTATCCTAGACAGTTTGTTATTTCCAAAATGTTTAAGTACTTATGAAGTATTATTTAACTTGGGTTCAACAATCTCCCCCATTTTGGACAGATAACAAACCAGGTAGTAGAAGAGATTAATTGAATAAATAGTTTAGAATATAGAGATACCTGATAGGTGATGTAAGACTCCCATATGCTGTGTGACTTTCCTTAGTCAGCTTGAGCTCCCCCACACTGAGTGAGTCTTCTACAAGCAACTTAGCTCCCCCATACTTAGAGGAATTTTCTTCATTTTGGGACTTTGTCTTACTTTAGCTTTTATCTTGATTTGGTCTCAGTACATGTAGTTCTGCAACAGATATTCAACAATACAGCAGAAACATACAAGTATTTAATAGCATTTACTTAGTTAAAGAAGCTCTTAACTTTATCAGATGGAGAAACTTGTAATTTTATTGATTATAAAAGATGTACTTAGTTAGTTTACAAATAGTATTCTGAACTAAGATCACATGATGTCCCATTACAAGTTTTAAGAACCTAGTTTATAGCTATCTACGATGCTAAGAGGTTGATCCTCCTCTTGGTTGACTAGAGGAAGAATGGTGTTGTCGTTGATCACGCGATTGTTGGGCTTGAGATCCCTGAGATTGACGCGAAGGTCGACTTGGTAAAGAATGTCTAAACTGAGTTACTATCCTTGTTTCATCTTCCACTACCTTCTCCCCCTTTGTTACCTAAACCTTCACATTTCGTTCAAGGAACAAGTTAAAAGAGTCAATGGTAGTTTGGAAATCCTCTTGCTTCCCAATGATGGCTGGTGTGATTTCGGATTCAAGCTGCTCCTTTCCATTCTAAGAAAGATACTTTGGATCATTCAACTCATTCAGAAGGAGATGAAGAGATCGAATGAGATGGGCTGTTTTATCAAATAACTAGAAGGTAAACAGTTGAAAACACTGTAGCAAACCACGGAAGTCTAAAGTAGAAATTTCAATCTTTAATTATGCCTCTAAGTCAATAATTCTAGGACTAATGGAGTGCATAGTTCTATCCATACATTCTATGTCACACGAGTCATACATCCCTACTATCACCATTTGGTTAATAGAATTCTACATGTCATTGAATTTATCTTTCATCAGGTTGAGTTTTTTATGCATAGAGAGACCAGTATTTGGGTCAAGAGACTTAGTTGGCTCTGGAAACTGTTTACCCATTTCGTTGATGAGAGTCTTCTAAGCTTTAGATACTTTTTCATCAGTGTTTTTGTTGACAATCTCGCAGATAGACTCCATCTTCTCAGCAAGCACACCAAGGTCTAGCTAGGGCTTCTCAGCTTTCTTGCTTGATTCTTCCACCTTCTTCTGCATGCTGACCAACTTCTTGTTTTGATTTACCAAGTGTTTGGATATGGACTCCAACACTTTCAGCATGCTGTAACCAATTTCCTTAGTGGTTTCCACCTTCTTATGGATAGCCTCAATTTCACGATCGATGCTACGCTTGATTTTGGCTTCCTCCTCACCAAACTGATGAAACTGTATAGCTTGAGTCACCAATGTGGTGTTCAAACTACTCAGCTACTCAGCAACAACATCAATACTACCTTTCATCTTTCTTGCCACTGCATTAGCAAAGGTAGTAGATGTCGGGATAAAGGAGATAGGTGCGCTAAGCTGAGTTGCAAAATCAGTAAGTCCCGAAAGAATCAGAGCCATCTTATCCACTAATCTTTTAGTGCTTTCCTTTGCTAGATGGTTGTGAATTGTAAACAAGCTTCCTTGAATCTTTTCAAACCCTTCAAAGTAGAGAGATTTAGAGGGAATACTTGAGTGTTCCTCAAACTCTACCATTTTGGCCTTAGCTTTAGCGGACAAGTCCATCAATTCTTAAGTTAGTATACACGGCTGACTACTCCATCCAACTCAGGATCAATTTTTAGGGAAGGGAATTGCTTCCTTGCAAGCTCCCTAATCTGAGCTAAGATGGACTTATTAGCCAAATCCTCTTGGACTAGCTTGTTGCTGGGTTGAGGTACTTCACCAATAGTAAAATTTGCACCCTAACCACTTGCTTCTTGATACTGAGTGGAGTTCTTAGTGTTAGGAGCTTCCTTAATTAGAGATTTTAAGGGGTTAGAGGATAGGTTTGAAGAAGTGGTAGGTTCAGGTGTATAATTGAAGAAGGGATAGTTTTAGGTTTTACAAGGGAAGGAATAATTTGAGTTTGGGGAAGAGAAGAAGTGGTATTTTAAGTATTATTTGGGGAAGTATGAGGAGAGAAAAGAATCCTGGGTATGTATAGGAGAATTCACAATGTTTAAAGGTGGGGGATTTATAGATGAAGAAGGAATTTCAGTAAATATAAGAGTAGACATTGGAGAATTTACAAGATAAGGGGGTTTAGGATTTACAGAAGAAATGGGTGTTGGATTTAAGAGAACCTTTTAGTTAGCTGTTTAATCCAATGATGGATCAGCTTGAGGTTCTTCAGACTGAGTAGGAAGTTCCTCAGCCTGAGTGAATTTGGGTACGAGGATGTTGGGCTCAGGAAGATTAGCATTTCCCTAATGAGGGGGTAGGGTACCTCCAACATCCTCATTGCTGCTCACCACCTAAACATGTTTCTGAAGTTGGTGGTTGGTGGCAGAGCGCTTGTGTTAAGTTCCCTTTACCTTGTTAAGGGCCTCTTGTACCACACCCGTAGTGTCAGGAGTAGTTGTGTCCTCCTCCTTATTCTTCTTAGAGGATCCTTGCTCCTATGAAGCCTCAAATATGTCTAGTTTTCACTTCCTTTGAGTCAAGGTTTCTTCCTTATCCTTAGCATCCTCTACTTCTTCTTCAAGTTATCTAGCCTCAACTTCCCTCTAAGTGAGAGTTTTTAACTCTAAAGCTCTTCTTTGCCTAACTTGTGGCTGGGCAGGTGTGACTTCTATCCTTTCTTTTGCTAGACTGGCCCTATGTCTTTGTGAGCCAGTTTTTACCTTTGGAGATGAGGTGGTTGAGGAAGTGGTTTAAACAAGTACAGTATCTGAGAATTCTCTATTTATCAATAGAGCCTTGCAAGATTCTGAGAATTCTCTTCACATTTGCTAAATGAGATTCTCTAGGATCAGCTTGATAACAAGTATAGTATCCCAAATAATATTGTATGTCTGGCCTTCTACATGTAAGATAAAGAAGAGAGCCTATAATTCCTCTATAGAACTTGTAGTCTACAAGTTTTCCAGCTTCATCTTTACTTAAGATAGTATCAGTGGTGTGAGCATGGGATTTTGTACCAGCTCACGCGTTCGATGATGATGGCTTTTTCAGGATTTTATCCTTGAATCACACAATTTTCGAGTATCCTGATGCATCCGAATGGGAATCCACCTCGTCTCTAATGCAGAAGGACGTTTTAGATAAAAAAAATTAATTAACTAAATAAAAAATACTAAAAAATATATATATAAATAATAAAATAAGAAAAATAAATATATTAATTAAAAAATAGGAAAATACAAGAAAAGTTCAAAAACAGAAACCCGGGCTGGCCTCGCTGGCGAGGACCTCGCCAAGCTCATGGCGAGGCCTCGCTGGGCTCTTGGAGAAGCCTCGCCAAGACTATGGTGAGGCCTTGCTGAGAGATGGCGAGGCAGCCTCGCCAACACTCTCGTCGATGCCTCGCTAGGGTTTTCTCCGGTGAGACCCCTCACCGGAAAAAACTTTCTATTTTTGGATTTTTTAGGATTTTCCTATAAATAGTCGAGTCTTTTTCGATTAACGGGATCCCGAAATTATCAGAAAAAAAAATATAACTTTTAGAACGACTCCGAATTCCAAGAATAAAATGAACAATTTTTGGACTTTCTACTACAACTTTTTTTACCTAAATAATAAGACGAGGAGGATTTCTCGAGGATCGATCGGATTTCTTCAAAGTGGATTCGTTCAGTAAGGGTAAGCCTCTGAGTTCCTAGAACTGTAAATCTAGTGCTTTCAGTGTTTGATTTCTTCTTCTGATTTCATCTATGAACCTAGAATTTTAATTCTTTTTATTTTATTTCAATTGTTGTAATTCTTCTTCATCTTTTTCTTTTATTATAAGGAAATGTATGTTAGAACACCCCCACGAAGGGAATAGAATATATTCCCGGATAACAAACCCCAACATTTTCCATGCAAGGATTTTCATTAATTAAAATGAGCAACCAATGTGTTAATAAAATGGACTATTTTATTTAAATAACAAACACAATATCGCTATCTTTTTCAAGGCTACACGAGGGCTCCCCGAATTCAAAATCGAACATACGTGCTATCCCTTGTACTAACCTTTGTGCATGCAGGTAGATTAGGATTTGATGTATGTTTAGGACTTTATTTCCTTCGGGTATCGTAATTTCAATTTTTGGGAAATGTAATGAATAGGTTAGCGGGCGATTGCATCCCTAGATTTTTTAAGCCTTGTAATTTCCATTTTTCGCTTTTACTTTCCGCATTTACTTACTAATTTGTGGATGGTTTATTTTTCCGCTTTGTGAATGATTTATCATTTCGCAATATGTGAACCATGCATCTGAACTCCAAAAATGACCAAAGTGCGAATATGCGCAATTAAAAAGAAAACGGTTTTCTGTAGATGTAATATAATGTGATCCAATGAGAAATAAGCAACTTATCCCGGACCCGAATCTCTGTGTCTTGGTGGGCCATCCCCTAGACGTTAAGCCTCACAGGACTAATTCCTGGAAAGATCTAATACAGGTGGCGACTCCACACTAGGAGACGGCGGATTCGGGTTCGAACCGATCTTAAACATTTTTCACCTTTTTTCTCTTTTAAACATTTTTCCCGGGTCCCTGACCCGGTGCACCTTTTTCTCAAACACCCCAGTGGATTGCGCCTATGAAATCACGCGCTCTCGGCCCACTGCTTAGTGTCGCCCGCTCATAGTGGTGACTCCCCTGGGGATTTTTTCTAAAACTTGTTTTTTCAAAGGTTTTAGATTTTGGATGAGTGCTGAAAATTATTGATCACATTATTCCATTTTCTTTTAATTTTGACATATTCATTATAATGCATTGCTGTAGAAGGGATTAGCCCATAAGTCTAAGGTACCCCTATTACCGCGAAGCTTTCTCTTGTACTAATCCGTCTCCCTGAGAAAAGATAGTACTTGAGCGAGTGGAGCACTTGTTGCCATATCGCATGTACCTCCCTCGTTAGAACCTATTTGGGGAGAGGCTTGGAGTGTATTTTAGTGCAACAAGAACCTTCTACATCAACAACCCATTTATAAACCCTCATGTAAATAAGCCATAGGCATTTTCCCTAGGGTGTTAACCAAACACGCGATCATACATCATATTTTCCTGCAAGTGCGCTCCTTAGTACCGTATCGTTACTTAGATGAACTAAAATTAGGATAGAGACTAGCCAAAAACCCTATGGGCGGGAGTTGTATGGTTGGAAGAAAGATAATGTGTGCTATGTGCTAAGTATTTACAGCTTTTCGATTTATCATGCATTGTACAAATGTGCCATGCTAACCACGAATCTTAGTGCAGACACTTGAACTCACACACTCATATTAAACATGGTTTGATGTCACTCATACATAGGAACTTAGTCAGCACTCGAGATCGTGTCCCCTTAGGATGACCTGAAACCAACTAAAATCATGTTGCATCACTCACCCACATTCTTGCGTGATGTCCACATGACATCTGACTTGTAAAACAAACTTACCAAAATCCTGGCATGATGCCCATTTGGCATCTGAATTACCGCCCTTCTGGGGCACCCGTATACACCAAAAGCCTACCTTAGGTAAACTTGAACACAAAGGATATCCTAGTTGATGTCCTAACCCGAGCCCTTGTAGGGTAAACTTTTGCTCACGCATCACTACGTTCCTTTAGTGATGATGTCTACTGGCATCTAAGACTTTGGTCCAATAGGGGAAAAATGACTAAAACATTCATTTATGTGTTACAGTATTTTTCTCCATACATTTAGGGAATGCCTTGCACTAGAGTCAGTCACACAGCCTACTCACACATAAAGAGAGTTAGCTCTCGAACTTTTGACCTATCACTACACGGGTAATTGGGCCACTTCATTACATCATTCCACTTTACAAGGATAGGATACAGATCTCAAAACCAATGAACCCTCACTCATAGCATGGATTAACGATTTTGTTCTTTTTTGTGTGTAATTTTATCTCACATCATGGCACGCTAACCCTTTTTCGCAGCCATAACATTAAACAACTCACGCATCATGATTTTACATGCATTCCCTAATGATCTCTGTGTGTATATCAGCTAGGAAAAAGCCACTTCATCAGAAAACTTGGAGCAGGGCGTCTGGCCGGCTGATCCGTCTATCTCTAGTCACTACTCATCAGGAAGGAGTTCCGTACACCGACTCTAGCTCTGATTCTGATCAAGATACTCCTCGCAGTTTTTGCAACATGTCTAATTAGCAGGAAGAGAATGTGATCAATGAACAGACTCTTGGGGCGGGTCAGAACCCATCAGCCAACCAATCGTTAGTGAGCATCGAGATTGCTGCAGTTATGAACACTTTTGCCAATAGCGAATAGTTTTTATCACCCTTTAATCATCACACTAGAAATGAACAACCCTAGCAGAGGGTGAATGATGTGGTGCCAAATGCTGGCGGCACAACCCTAATAGGCCGACCTTTAGTATTCCCAAGTGCTGGTATAATCATCCCTGCACTCTATGAGGGTCAACCGCAAATAGTATATGAGCCATAGATGGGCGGCCAATTCCTCCAAGGGTAGCTGGGGCATGCTACATTCGGCCAAAGGGTGGTAGGGTCTTCAAAGATTAGGCCCTCTTTTAATTACATTTCTTTTGCTCAAGGGGTGGCTCAGACCATAGTGCCCAGCTAGGGCAGACCCTCTCAAACATTCTAAGGTCAGGGG
>CATIWQ010173652.1:0-16001 GCA_949673415.1 Euphorbia schlechtendalii | reverse complement strand
TGAATAGGTTGAGTTTAACATATGTTTGAGTTGAGATAGTAGACTTGCTTTGAATATATATTTAGAATGTTAATGTTATTTTATTTATAAAAAAACTTTTTTTATTTTATTTTTAAAAAAGTTGTTATTACTTTTATAGTTGTGGTTTTAAAATTTGAAGTGAAAATGAAGTGTAGAGTTGAATAAAAGGATCCTTTTATTTGGTATTATCTCATTTTGTATCAAATTTTTAAACATATATGCTTATGAACAAAAATCGGTTCTACATATCATATTCTAATATTTTATGGATAAAAGTTGCTTAAAAAGTTATTTATTGTTATTTTATCTTATGAAATTATACATTAAAAATTACAAAAAGGTCTTAGAAATTGTCAAAACAATGTACTTTTTATTATTTCAAACCTCTTAATACTAACAAAGTAAATTTAAATATACAAAAAAATATTTGGTATGTTAAGAATTTTGATAGAAATAACCATAATTAAAGATGCAGGGAGGTTATAGTATGAAAAAAGTAAATTATTTTTCATAACACAAGAAAGTAGTAGTGTATTTTGTCAAAATATAGGGAGGTTATAATTATTTACCCTAGCATTAATAGAGCATTGAGCTTGGGGAAATGGAGCCTGATTGCGTTGGGTGATGGATGTCCGCCAATTACGCATCTTTTCTTTGTAGAAGACTTGCTCCTTTTCGCTAAAGTGAGCGATGATCAAGTAACTCATATCAATGAGGTTTTGGAGTATTTCTGCCAGTTCTCTAGGGCCAAGGTAAGTGCATTGAAATCAAGCATCATTTTCTCCTTTAATACTTCCCAAACCGAGAGGAAGGCATTGGTGAGGCGGCTGCAATTCTAGTTGGCAGCCTCTCATGCTACGTATCTAGGTGTGCCTTAATGGATTGTTGGGCCAATAAAGCTTATTATGGATTCATTATTGACAAATTGAGGTCTCGTTTAAATGGTTTCAACTCGAAAAGTTTATCCCTTGCAGGGAGACTTGCTTAGGTTAAGTTTGTCCTCTCGGCTCTCCCATACGTATTATGTTATGTAAACTACTAGAATTCCAGCAACGGTGATTCATAAAATGAATGCAATAATTAGAGGCTTTCTTTGGGGTGGTAAGATGAATGAGCTAATGATTCATTTAGTGAATTGAGGGTGATGTATGCAAGCCTTTGTATGATGGTGGGCTGGGTATTCGTAAACAATCTATTATGAACACCGCATTCCTTATGAAGTTGGTGTTTGGCTTGATTGAACACCTAGATACGTTGTGGGCTCGAGTTATGTAGTTGGAAAATATAAGTGCCCCTCCTTCTCTCAAGCTTTGATTCTACCAGGATAGCAAGCATCAAACTTGTGGCCAGCAGATGTGAAAATCAAAGATGAGCTGGTGGTGGGACGTAACTGGTCGGTCATGAAGGGAAGTAACGTTAAGTTTTGGATGGACTCTTGGGTGGGGGATTTGGGTTCGCTGAAAAATCTAGCCTTTGCTCCTGTGATGGGTGAGAGCCTTGAGATGAGGGTGTGTGACATGGTGGATGTTAACGGGGGGTGGCGCTGGGACTATTTGAAGGCTAAACTCCCGCACTCTTGTCTTCTTCAAATTGCCTCATATTCGATAAACAAGGATTTGAGTTTGGAGGATATTTGTTTTTTGAATGGTTCCAATGAAGGGAAGTTCTCTATTAAGTTGGCTTATAACCAAATCAATGATGTGGAGTGGGATGATTTAAATTGGGATTAGCAAGTAGCTGTGAAGTGGGAGGGTCCGGAAAGGATGAAAACTTTCTTTTGTTTTTGCCTTCATGATATGCTACTCACTAACTCAGAACAAACACGTTGTCATTTGTTGGAGGATGTCATTTGCTCTAGATGTCTAATTTGAGGAGAAGATAGTATCCATGTTGTTCGGGACTGCCCGTGCTCGCGCATAGTTTGGATTGCTATTTTCCAAGGTAGGCAAATTGACGTTTTCATCTCGAAGGATCTAGTGCCGTGGATCATGGATAATCTACTCTTGAGGAGTGCAAATGGTTATGATAATTGGAGTGACGATTTGGACGTTGTGGCGTTGCAGAAATGAGTTTTTATTTGAGGAAAAGATCCCGAAAGTGAGTCGCGTGGTGTCAGATATCTATGGTAAAGCGACTGAAATTGTGTCTTGTCGAATTGAAGATGGTGATCAAGGCAGAAGGAAGGAATGGTTGCTTGTTGGGTGGGAACCTCCAAAAAACGGCTAGGTTAAACTAAACACTGATGGATCTGTTAAGGGGCAGAAATATCATGCATCGGCTGGTGGTCTCATTCTGGACCATAAGGGATGATGGATTGTTGGCTTTTGTCATAACATTGGGTCTTGCTCGGTGACTAGGGCGGAGCTTTGGGGGGTTCGTGATGGCCTTGGGACTTCGTGGAACCATGGTTACCGCTCTGTCATCCTGGAAATGGATAGCAAATGTGTTCTTGAAAAGCTTGAGGCTAAGATGGAAAGGAATAACTCGTGTAAAGACATTGTTGGAAGCATCGAGGATTTTCTAAGTAGAGCCTGGGATGTGGAGTTGAAGCATGTACTTCGGGAAGGAAATCGATGAGCAGATTATTTGGCCTCATGCGGATCTTCTCTAACGGTGGGTTGTCATGTGTTTGAGGAACCGGTTCCGGGGTATTTTGTCGTTAATCCTGCAAGATATGCTAGCATTTCTTTCTCTAGATTCGGTGTAGTCTAGCTCTTATGTTTTTCTTTGTCTATTAAAAAAAATATGTCTCCTACTTTATGTCTAATGGGAGTTGGGATATGCCAAAGCTACCCGAGTTTTTCAACGAGGATGAGATTGGTCTCGCTTTAAACTCACCTCTTTCTATTCATAATCGAGTGGATACTCTTTATAGTATTCTGTTAAAAATTGAAGGATTTTTTTATAAATGTTGGGGCATGAGACTATTTAATTCACTATTACTTGGAGATTCGTGATTGCTATTTACAATAGCTATAACATTAAATAACTACTATCAAACACTTAGCCGATGCAGTCACTTTATTGAGTGACTATTTGAAATTTTTTCAACAGTTATTTTTTTCTCATTTTTAGCGTAAAGTTAATATTTTAAGTGTTTCGATACCTCTTATACAATTTCAACATAAAGCTAATATTTGAAATTATGCTTCTTATACAGAATACTATTTTTAAATTTGCCAATACTCCTTACCAAACACTTTCTGCCGCTCAATTTTCTCCTAATTGGGACTCTTAAACCTATTGCCTTCCTCAAACCCTTTTACTTTTAAAAAAGAAGAGGGAAATTTTTTTGGTTGATGTACCAATATGAGAAAAGAGTGATAGTTAATGTGTTATATATAGATGAAATTAACCTAACCCATCTCAGTCCATTAAAGTTTGATAAACATGAAGAATTAACTAAGAGTGGGTTAAAAGCTCGACTGAATACATCTACCGAATTTATACGATTTGTTTCAAGGTAAAAAATTCATTTTCCGCTTTAGTGATTGATGGGACGTGTAAATGAATAAAGGGAAGCTGTCTAGAGCTTCTAAATTTCAATGAAGATGGTGTTGTATTGTCTAGTGCTTCACGAAATGAAAATTAATTGCTACTTGAATCCGGATAAAGAAAGTGCATACAATTGCAAAAGAGACTATTAGAGATATAATTCATGGACCACAAGATGCAAATGGCTTTGATTATACTTTATGCGGATAAAATTGGCATCTGGTTTTGCTTTCGCTCATCAGACTTGATTTATATATCGGTAAAATGTGTTATTCGTTCTATGCTTTCAAAGTACAAACTTAGTTTGTATAGAGATTGAGGGCAAGGTTATGATTGAGGTAGAAATCATTATATTTGAATCGAATTGCTTGAAAAGTTTGATTGCTAAAGGAACTGTAAATATGATTATTATAATGATCCTTTTCTAACTTTCCAAGCATATTCAAATAATTAAAATATATACTTTTCCTCTGTTTTTGTAATCCACTTAAAAGAAAAGGAAAAAAAAAACCTGCTAGTGGCTTTTGACTTTGTTGGAAATACCCGGTCCGCCCGTAAGCGGGTCAATCGGGTCAAAAAGATCCGATCCAATTTAGTTATGTGGACTAAATTGAAAAGTTACAGAACTTAAAGAATTAATTACAAATAATCAAAAGTTTAAGGATTTAATTGCAATTAACCATTTCTATTATATATAGTTAAACCATTTACTCTCAATTTTGAAATGCACTTGTAAATAGCTGATAAGGTTTAATTCTAAAAGGGCTTTACACGTAAGAATCAACTTTAATTCAAAACTTTATGATAGCACAAAGAGAAGTATTAATTCAAATCCAACCACAAAACTTTTTGAAGAGTTCGTTTATTACAATTTTTCCATGATATCATGATAGCATAAACACAATAGAATAACAATATGCTTAACCTTTCAAAAACAACAATTGGTCGGATTGAAGAAACTGAAAGGAAAACAATAACAATTGTTACCAGTTTGGATTTGAAAACAGAATTCAAGAAAAAGATAAAGATTAAGCCTCACGATAGATAACAACTTTCAAGCAATTCCCTTAGTCAAAAGATGAAAATTAGTTAGACATAAATAAAGAAAACATAGAAGAAATAGTCAATAAAAATAAATTAAGAAGTTGGTCTAAAGACCGAATTCTTGGATGTCTAATGCTAAAATTCTAAGCCTATTTATTCTAAAACTAATCCTAAAATTAATTGGGAAATAAATCTCCTGATAAAACTCAAAAACTAAATAAGAAAATTAAGTCTTCCTAAATAACTAAAAGGAAAAGATAAAATAGGAACGTAGAATTAATGTAAATCTAATTTGTAAATCTTTGTCATCAACTTGGTAACATCAGTCTTTAATTCCAATTTTGCTTTAAAACCCCGAAATTGTCAGGTTTCGTCATCATTCCTTAGCCTAGACTCCAAGGTAACTTCCAGAATAGCTACAAAATGCTTTAAAACGGCTTACTTTTCCTCATTTGTACCCAAATCAGCCCCAACATGTCTTTATCTCCTAAATAAGCATAATTTCACCATAATTTAGCAGTATACCATTCAAATGCTCAATCAAAATAATGCTAAAATGTGTTAAATATGTGTGTTATAAGTTATGTTTCTAACAAACTGGTAAATAAGCATATATGTGAACTGACGTATTATTGACACTTTATTGAAAGATTCAAAAAACTATCTCTTGAACTCCTAAACATGATTCCTGTTTATTGATAGGATATCGATACCTTAAGATGTGTACTTTGTGATTTGATAGGATCTTGATACCTTTAGGAGTGTACTTCCTAGTTTCTATAGAATTCTATATTTTTAAGATTACTTCATGTATCGTGTTTGTTTCAAGTATATATTAATAGATACACTCTACACAAGTTGTGTATGAGATTTCCCCAACCAGAGTCAGCCTCTACATAGTATCGAGCCTTCTTTAGGGAAAACTGCCCCAAAATAGCCCTCCTTCCGATCACTGTTGGAGTTTTTCCCTCTCCTTTTTTTCTATTTTTTTATTTCAACAAACCTTTTTTTACACCCCTCCCATTTGTGCTTTATCTTTTCCAATCATTGTCGAATTCTTCACTTTCTATTTTTCAGTTTTTCCGATTTTAGCAAGTCTTCTTTACAGCCCTACAAACTCTACTCCATCCTTTCCGATCACCGTTGACTTCTACTTCCTTTTTTTTTCGATCATCGCTTTTTGGTTTTTCTACCCCTTTTTTTGTCTGAAATATGTCCACTATCCCGGCCATTATCAACTCTTCTTCTTCATCTATTGCTCTTTCTTCTCCATCAATTCAAACAGCCATCATGGTTACACCGTCACTTATGCACCAATTATCTTTGAAATTGGATTCAATCAATTTTATTTTATGGAAAACTCTTGTAGTTCCTATGTTGGCAGGGTACTGCTGCAATCCCACTCAAGGTGCTGGAAAACAATGTTTTGAATCTTGATTATCAACTTAGGAAGTGACAGGATAAGCAAATCCTGAATTGGATATTGAATTCAGTCTCCCCATCCTTATTACCTTAAGTCGTTGATGTTTAATCGGCTCGTGAGGCCTAGGTAAATTTAGAAACTACTTATGCATCTTGATCTTGTGCTCAAGTTCGTGACCCCAAGCAACAATTACATTCTCTTCAAAAAGGTACCGAATCAGTCTCTTAGTATATGCAATGCTTAAAGGTTATTTTGGATAAATTGATTTCATTGCAATTTAATGTTTCAAATGATGATTTAATTGATGCTATTATTTATGGTTTGAATGGGGAAAATAGCCCATATCGTGATTTGTCATTCTTTGAAAGCACAAATGATTGTAATTTTGTTTAATGATTTGTTTGGATTTCGTTTGAACATAAAAGTCTGGTTGAGGATCTTAGTCAAGTGAAAGCTCACTATACCCAAACAAATGGCACCGACACCCATGGCAGAGGTCATGACAATACAAATTCTTCATGCAACGGTCAATAGTGGGGTCGCAGCTAGTAGTCTACTAATTTTTGCAACCATAGCCAAAAGTGGGGTCGCAGCCAACAACAGTTTCAACACTAGAATTTTGGCACTAGTAATCTACCGAATCCACCAGCCTTTTCTTTGGCCATGCAGTAAGCACCTTTGGAAATCTCTACTTTGGTATGTCACAATTGCAAAGGAATGAGCCACTACTTTGGACAATGTCTGCCACACCGCCTAAAAACCAAACGAAACAACCCTAATCCATTTACTCACTTCACCTCTATACAATCACCGGATAAATCATGGATCATGGACAACAACGTGACACATCGCCTCACTAATAATTTGGGAAACCTACATCTTCGCTCTTACTACTTTGTCCAAAAGAGGTTCAACTAGGTAATGGGTCTAAACTTTTTATTTGTCAAGTTGGGTCTTCCTCTATTCCAAATACTCGTTTATGGTAGCATAATGTATTACATGTCCCTCATTCAAATTCAAATTTATTATCTATGGGTGCTCTCACAAAATACAACAATGTTCCACTTGAGTTTTTCTAATAACTTTTTTTTGTTGTGAAGGACCTGATTTCCAAGTGGTAATTCTTCAAGGCCAGAATAGGAATGACCTATATATTCTCTCCTCTCCTCGGTTGACTCCAATTAGGTCTCATGCAACTTCCATTACACAGTGGCACAAGAGGCTTGGACACTCGTCTTTCCTAGTTTTTTCTTGATTTCTTCGTCAAAATGATATCCTTTGTTCATATCATTTTCCTAGTTGAAATTTATGTCAAGATTATGCAGTTAGTAAGGGTCATCGTTTACCTTTTTCTATACCGGAGTCTGCCATTTCAAGACCATTAGAATTTATTTGTTCAAATTTATGGGGGCCTGCCCCTATTCAATCACATGATGGTTTTTCTTATTACATTTTGTTTTATGATCATTTTAGCGAATATATTTGGGATTACCTCTTGGCACATAAATTTCATGCTCTTGCTTCCTTTATTTAGTTTCATATTATTGTTGAAAAATTTTTAGGTCGACCAATTAAATGATTCCAAATAGATGGAGGTTGTGAATACAAGCCAATTCAAAAATATCTTCACAATAATGGAATCGAACTTCATATGTCATACCCTTATACCCCAGAACAAAATGGTAATGCTAAATGGAAGCACCACCATGTGGTTGAGAATGGCCTTGTTTTGCTTCACCGGGTAAGTTACCAATGAAATTCAGGTCTTTTGCTTTTGATATAACTATTTTTCTTATTAATCGTATTCCTTCTAGTGTCCTTGATTTTCACACTCCATATTGTCATTTGTTTCATGCTAATCTTTATTATTCATCCTTACATGTGTTTGGATGTCTTTCTATCCTTGGATGCATCCTTACACATCCCATAAGCTTTATTTTTTATCTTGTCATTGTATTTTTGTTGGGTATAGTCAAAGTCATAAAGGTTATAGAATGTTTCAATCCTTCCTCAAATAAATTCTGTCTCATATCACGTTGTGTTTAATGAATAGTTATTTCCTTATCATGAGCTTGTTCAACCCGCTCTCCGTGATCTAGTGAAATTCACTAACTTCCCAACAATGATAATCCATCCTCAACACTTTCAAACACCACTCTTACAAAACCATGTGGCACCTATTCCTTCCCAACGCAAGAAACCAACAACATCCACTCAACCAGATATAACTACAAACCTGCCACCTAATTCGTCCCCTCCTTCACCTGGCCATTCCCTATATTGTTGCAACAAACGATATGGTTCTTTAAGGCAATTGTATACATCGATTGAATGGGTGTAACCAAGAAAATGTGCTACAACCTGTAAATCAGGCTCGCGTGCTCTTCTTACTTGCATGGCTCAACTCAATCCTACGTGTAACTCTCAGGCTAAGAACTCTGAACACTAGAGAGCTACTATGACATATGAATATTCAGCTCTTATTCATAACGGCTCATGGGAACTTATCCCACCTCATTGTGCGAATAATATTATTGGCTGCAAATAAGTTTCCAGACCAAACTTAATCCATATGGTTCCATAGATCAACACAAGGAATGGCTTGTTTCCAAGGGCTTTATCAAAGTTTTGATATGGATTTCACTAGTAGTTTCAGCTCGGTCATCAAATCAGTGACTATTTGACTTCTATGTCACTCACTGTTGCATATTCTTTGTCCATCTCACGTTAAAATGTTTCTAATGCATCTTTACTTGGTGATCTAGACACGTCGGTTCTCATGACACTATCAGTGAATTTGGTTTATAGCAAATAACTAGATTTCGTGTGTCACTTGCACAAATCATTGTATGTGTTGAAGTAATCACCTAAAATGTGCAGTACGTTGGGGTCTTTACTGTATGTTGCTAGGTTTATAGCCTTCTTGACTACCAATTGTTAGATAATCTTTAAGTTGTTATGGAAGCAACAACTAGTGGTATGGAATGATCAGTGCCAGATCACATTTAAGAAAATCAAGCGATGCCTAATTAAAACTCCCATCCTAAAACCTCCCATGGCTGGATGCCCTCTTATTCTCTACTTAGTGGTCGAAGAGTCCTCCTTAGGGTCAATGCTGGTGCAAGAGCATGATGATAAAAGAGAGCATGCAATATACTACCTGAGCAAGAAATAGCTAGAGTATGAAACTCGCTACATGATTGTAAAAAAGATATACGCTGCAATGGTATGGCTGACTAAGAAGTTGTGCCATTATTTTCAATCTTATCTGGTGCAGGAAGTAGCTAAGATAGATCCCATGAATCTATGCCAATCTCCCACATTGGTAAGAAAACTCTTCCAGTGGTTATTGCTCCTCTCCAAATTTGACATCAAGTACATTATGCAAAAAGTCATCAAGGGACAAGTAGTTGATGAGTTCTTGGCTAACTAAGCATTAAATTCGGATTACGTGGAAAACTTAGAATTCTTGGATGAGCAATTATCCTTCGTAGAGGAAGTCAAAAAGTAGTGGACCATGTACTTTGATGTCGCCATGAATCGCAAAGGGGCAAGCCTAGATGTAGTCTTGATCACACTTAGGAATGAAGTCATACCATTGTCCAAATGTTTGGAATTTCCGATCACAAATAATGGGGTAGAATACAAAGCTTGCTTATTTAATTTGGAAGCATTGAGGAAGGTGAGGACTAAGGAAGTCTCAATCATTAGGGATTCGGCTTTCGTTATTCGGTAAGTGACCTGTGACTGAGAAATTAAGGAGGAATCACTTTGCCCCTATCTGGAAGTAATTTGGGTGGTCTCTGCTAAGATCAATAAATGTGTCTTCCAAATGTATTACGAGAATATAACCAAATGGCGGATTCTTTAGGTATTTTGGTTTTTATGTGGGAAGGGCCTCAGACAAAAATAATCAAACCGTTAGTTTTTCAGTCAGCTAAGGAACCCTATTATTGTAGAGTAGTGGTGGTTGATGAAGATGCGGATTCAAGTTGCTGGTACTTAGACATTATCAAATTCCTACAAAATGTTCCCTCTGCATCATTTATGCTGGTTAATAAAGATAGTGATTGAATATGCAACGTTGCAAGGTAGAATTTTAAAACTTCAAATTAATCCAAAAAGATCTCCTAAGCATGCCATGATTGATATGGTCTAAGTTGAAACATTCCATAGATGCTAATAGGTTTATAAAACTTATGAAAAGAAACCTAACATCTAAGTTAAGAGCATTACCAATTTATGTGTGCCTTCCATTGGTGTGGCTTTCCCTCAGAGCGATTCGGTAGAATTCAGTTAGCACCAACATCCAATATAGGACAACCTCTACATTGATCCACGCATCTCTTCATCGATAAAATCTCATGTTGAGGAAGAACCCGTTGGTAGATAGCAAATGCTAGACCGCTTGACGACCAACCCGAAAATATTAACTAAGAAGGTTCACTTCAAAATAGAAAGAGCCTTCTAAAGAATTCTTACGAAATTGGAGAAACTCGTGGAGCATCTTGCAAAAATCTCACAAAGAAAAAATGTCGAACATAGAAAGAAAGGCTGAGCTGAAGTACTTTGAAAGGGGGGGGGAGGACAAGGCTATTTATAGCCAAAGGGGAAGCAAAAATGCTCCCCTAAAACCAATGTAACACCAATCCCATGCTGGCTCTTGCGAGCACATGCAGGCTGCTATGCGAGATTCTCACGGAGCAGCTTGCTGCGCAAGGCAAGCCCCTCGCATGGGCTTTCCTTGTGCTACATGCTTTGCAAGAAATCTCGCAAGGTCATAGCAGCCTAGGCTTGCAAGATTTCTTGCATGCCTGCTCATGGAAGGTCTGTTGACAGTGCTTTTTTTTTAAACCTCCATAGGAACATTGTGTCCCTCCTTTCGAAAAAGATTGGGGCTGGTGAAAATTTCGGGGTGAACATCCCAACTAGGTTGATGCATTCACTTGCCTACAAAACATCAACCCCTCTTTATTAAGAGAAAAACAAAAATACAAAGAGTTCATTACAAGAAAGGGAAAAAAAGGAGATAAACAAAACCAAGCGAAAAACAGAAACCGCTATCTAAAATGATAATTACAAATCCCATTAAAATCATGGTAGAGTAACCCTCGGTAAAAATCTGGTATTTCAAGCCATTCCGAGGAAGATTGAGATAGCCTACCATGATTGGCAAGAGCATCCGCAATCATGTTCCCTTCTCTGTAAATGTGTTTCACAATAACTTGCATGTTTTGTAAGGTCTTAAGGTAATCCATCCAAACCGCCCTTACATGCCAAGGAACCCATGAATTCCTAGTGCGGAGGAGCTGTACCACATAAGTTGAGTCGCTTTCAATCCATAGTCGAGTCCATCTCTTGCTTGATGCTGTTCTAATAGCATAAATGGCAGCCTCCAGCTCTACTATGAAAGCCCAAGTCGAAGCCTTGTAAAAGGAAAAACCATAAACAAAATTACTGTTAGCATCTTAAAAATTCTACCACATCTTGACAGGCTTGGAGAGCCTTATGTCCGCATGGCCTGGAGAACCATAAACCATAAACTATCAATATCACTGCTGCTGTCAATATTTTTGCCGAAAAGGGACTGAAGGGCTATCCGCATGGCACGGGTAAAAGAGCAAGAAACAAAGAGATGTTCATTATCCTCTACGTGGCATTTGCAAAGGCTACAGATGGAGACAGTGTTGACTCCTTTGCGAATCAGCCTGTCATGGGTGGAGATCTAACCTGTGGCTACTTTCTAAAAAATAATAGCATGCGAAGGTTCAATGGTCGGGTGCTAAATTTTTTTAGAAAAATGGCAGTCCTGGTACGGAGTTTGTATCCATTGATAGAAGGCTTTAATTGAGAAAATTCTATTAGGTGTCGGCTTCCAATAAGCTATATCCTGCAAATCCCCTAAAAGATTTACCTCCCTAACTTATCATTGAATCGAGCTTGGTAGCTCATGTGGGAGTTCAGACCAAATGCCATTAACAAAGAAGTTCGAGATCAGCTCAGTCCTTTTGGCCCTATCTGCCATTGGAATGTTTAATGTCTCCCCAAGCGCTGGAGTGATCCATTCCGAATTCCAAAAATTCATGTACGAAGTTTCGCTAACAAACCAAAATATATTGTCACGAATGAGCCCATAAGCATGCTGCAAAGAATTCCAAATGCTGGAATTATTAATCCAGTTTAAAGCCAAATCATTCTTGGTGAAACGCTATTGTAGAATATAGAGAAAGCCACTTCTGCTCGTGATCAGGCCCCAAGCTAATTTGGCAAGCATGGAAGTATTTATATCTTCAATTTTCTTCATTCCAAGTCCTCCCATTGTGATTGGTTTTTGGCGAACTCTCCAAGGGGCTGTTATTAACTTCCTTTTGTCAACAATTACCGGTCCAAAGGAAATAACGTATCGCGCGCTCAATACCCTTAATAAGCGAGCTAGGCCATTTGTACACCATGAAGTAATGTAAAAGCAAGCTATTAATCACTGATTTAATCAACGTCATGTGACCCGCCATAGAGAGGGTGCTGCCAATCCAACTCGCGAAGCGTTGCAAGATTTTATGGTATAATGGTCTCAAGTGAATTGCTTTTGGAGCCCCTCGAATAAGGGAACCTCTAAGTAAGAGAAAGGAATATTTCCCAGCTAAATGCCCATGACACTCACCAAAGAACATTCACCGTGTTGGTTGAATTTATTCGCTGAAGAAAATTGAAGACTTGTCCCAGTTTACCCATCACCCCGAGTTGGCACCATAAAGATTAAACGCATCTCAAATAACATTCATATTTTCTACCGATGACTTGTAGAAGAGAAGGATGTCATCCTCATACAACATGTGCGAGGGAAAGTAATTTTCCATTGTGTAATACATGCGACTAATATTCCTTGAGTTAACCAATGACAAAATCAGCCTACTCAAGAAATCATCAGCCAAGTAAAAAAGATGAGGGGAAAGCGGGTCCCCTTACCGAATGCCCCTAGAGCACTTAAAGAAACCTCGCTGGCCAAGTGGAGTTAGGATCGAGAGTCTAGCCAAGCTTAGAATATTCCGAATCCAGCCAACAAAAGTACTATTAAAGCAAAATGACTCGAGCACCGTAAGAAGGAACTTCCAATCAAGTATATCAAAGGCCTTGCGAATATCAATTTTAATTACCGCATTGCCATCAAAGCTTTTTTTATTAAGAACATTAATCCCCTCAGAGGCCATAGTAATACATTCATATATATGTCTGCCCTTTAGAAAACCAAATTGATTATCCGAAATAATCCTCATCGCAATATCATTCAAAAGTTTCGCAATAATTTTAGTAATGACTCTGAAAACAAAGTTGGACATCGCAATTGGTCTAAAATATTCCGCTTTATATGCCCCCTCTTTCTTGGGAATAAGATTCATCAAACTAGAGTTCAGCCCCTATAGCATCACTCCCGTGTTAAAAAATCTCTGACAGCTCGGCAAACATCAATTCCTACAATATCTCCATATGTTTAGAAGAAAATTCCCGTGAAACCATCAGGACCAGGTGCATTCGTCGCCTCTATATTTAAAACGATTTCCTTAATCAGCTCATCACTTGGTATGGTCATTAAACCCTCATTCTCCTCAAGAAACTCGATTAGGAACCACCGATTAAACCAGCAGTACATCAACCAAAATTGAACTGTCAACATGAAAAAGGTTGCTATAATATTGAATCATGTTGGCTGAAATTTGTTCAGCGTCTGTGTTCATTACATCATTAATCACTAAAGCTTTGATTCCCGAAGATGCTCGCCAAACATTCGCAACATATTTCTATCCCCCTCTTTGAGCCATCGCACTCCACTTTCTCTTTGAAATATATCTCCCATTGTTTAGTATGAAGCTGTAAACGTGAATGTGCAGCCATCTCATCAGCGATTAAAATGTCACTTGGCCCGTTCGAAGAAATGCGATTCTGAGTGTCAATTAAAGCAGCCTCACTGTTGCAAACATTAGCATCCATATTGCCAGAAACCTCTCGATTCCAACTCCTAAGAAGTGGATGAAGCATTTTAAGCTTATGCATGAGTAGCTGGTCACTGGGAGAGAAGGAAAAGATCCATGCCAAAAATTTTTAATAAATTGGAGAAGAGAAGTATGGGTAATCCACATGGATTGGAGGTGGAACCTTGATATCCTTAACTCATCAAATTTTTCCTTGAAAAGTAAAGGATGATGATCAGAACAATGCCTGGCTAGCACCATACAAATATATGAATTGCACAAATAAGAAAAATCAGCACCTACCAAAGCTCTATCCAGATAAGATTCAACTCTTTCCTCTCCTATTCTGTTATTGGTCCATGTGTAAATAGGACCCACTAGCGTAACATCTATCAAACTTGACTTATCAATGCAATCTCTAAAGTTCTAACATGATCTCGCATTCGTTGCATTTCCTAGTTTTTCATGGATGCCCAAAACTGCATTAAAGTCCCCCAGCAAAACTCTTCCAGTGGTAGCCCCTAATCGGATGCTATCATACAAATTCAAATGTGATTTATGCTCGTACTACCATAAACAAAATTGAGATTAATTACCATCGTATTTCTTCTCAAATGAACTTCAACAAGCTGATCCGTCGATGAAGTAATGTCAGCACCCCAGTTACAGTGATTTGATTTAAAAACCCACATCATCGTATTATTCGCAATTGTTGTGTCTACTTTGAATTCGGTCTCGGCTCGTAAAGAACCTCCGCTAGGATGCTATTCCTTGCAAATATCGAACAAACAAATATAGAAGAACAAAAACTTTTATTGATAAGTGATTTGTAAGTACACTTATACAACAATCGCTCGAGAATATAGAGAAATCTAGTGATCAAAACAAGGATTCGAATCACGTAAACATTTTCTCGCTAACACTAAAGAACGTAGCGAATCTAACTATATACACACACACACACACACACACACACTATATTTGCACTCTTTTTTCTTTACACTTCCTTTATTACATTGAAGGCATACTACTCGAAATTGTTGAGGATTTGGAGCCCTATTTATAGAGTTTGAAGGGTTGCGTCTATCCAAACGAAGAGTTACATCTATTGATGAAAGATTGCATCTCTTCAATGTGATTGGTTGAGAGGCTTTGATTCAATCCACAATGGATAGGCACCATTTCATGATTGGTTGACTCTTGATAAGTGTCTTTTCGTTGGTAGTTGAAAGCAGTTGATCATGCTTCTCTAGCGGTTGGTAGTTAAGAAGATAATACAAGAAAACCGTCCATTTCGTGATCGCAATATGTGATTCGTAACCGTGAACCTTTGATTGGCAGATTTTTGTTTCTGAAGTGAACAGGTCATGACCGTGAGGCATTGTCGTGACCGTGAATTTAGTTTTCTTCAGAAATCTCCTTGTAATTTCACTGATCTTCGACAGCTTCGATTCTAAGCCAAATCTTCAAGTTCCATGCATCATTTTGCACCTTTATCACTCTTTTTTCATAGAATTCCACTTTAATTCATTTTACTCCCAAGATTTACCTAGTATATGCATTTACATCATAAACAACTACATACCACGTGAAATCTTTTATATGAAGTATAAAAATGACTAAAACTATAGTGTTTATATTATAAAATTATAATGACAATAAGTGTAATTATACACTTATCATACCCCCAGACTTAACTTTTACCTTGTCCTCAAGGTAAATTCAACAGAAGTGTATAAATTTGGTAAACAAGTTCGTACCTTATTTGGCGAAAGACTATTGCGGTGAGCCTCACATTCCACGTTGCAAAAGATTTCAAGTAGAAGTTTGAAATTTCCCAAAAATTAGTAATGTGCAATTTATATAGCTCAGTTGCGTACCTTTGTTCATAATAGAGAGTCAACCAAATTACATCTTCATATAAGCGTTATATGCATACTCGAATATTACCTTCTCTTAAGCATAGTATAAAGTATAAAGGACATAAAAAGCACACTTTGATTAATTTCTCTCAAGGCATTTTTAGGTAACCTAGGATGCTAAAAACACTC
>CATIWQ010173603.1:0-22856 GCA_949673415.1 Euphorbia schlechtendalii | reverse complement strand
CCCGACCGTTTTCCGGCGAGCCTTTTCCGGTGCTGTTTTACGGCCCGGAAAAAGCTCGCCCGATGTTAAACGAAATTCGATAACTTACCTGAGCCGACGCTTCTGATTTCCTCCGTCGCCCGTCCATGTCGCCGGAATGTCGTCGGAATTTTTTTTTTAATTTTAGAGAAATTTTGGGGTATGAATTTGAAGTTTGGATGTTAAAATAGAAAAAAAATTAGTGAAGTGGGGTTATATAGAGAAATTAGGCCCAAGGGTAAAAGAGGAAAGTATTTGAAAAAAAACGGGCGACGCGAAGTAAAAACGGACGACGCGTAGCAGTTCAGATTAGGAAATGAAGATTTATCACTAACTCCGTTTATATTAGCTGATGTGGCAAAAGGTAAACCCTAATTATTATCACCTACCATTTCTCATAACCCTAACTTCAAGATCATTAGTTTCTATATCATCTTACCAACAATTTCAAATTTATTTATCAAATTAATTCAAAATCTGGAATCGTTTTCCATCTCTGGGAGCTCGTCCGGTAACGTACTTGTAATGGCAGAGTCTGTTTCCGTCAAATTAATCCCAGTTTGCTGTAAATTGAGGCTTCACGGCATAGGAGGCGCTCCGGGATGTGGAGATTACCGGTGCAGAGGAGATCGATGATGGAGAAACAATCGAGATTTCATTCGATAGAGTATTCGTTGTTGTTGGTGTTTCGATTGGAATCGGTGATCGGTGGGTTGAAATCCCAATAATCGTTGAATTTGAATATGCGTCGAAAAAAGAGTTGTGGCCGGCTTTAGCTTGGGTTGTGGAGGTTGTTTCGAAGATGATCGGGAAAGCATAAAATAGAGGTGAAAAACAGATTAGTAAGGTAATTTGATTGAATTTGAAGAAAATGAAGATCTGGGTAGAGAAAGAAACAGAGGTTTCGATATTGAAAATGGTTTGATGGAATTTGGATTTCTATTTTGTTAGTTTACTTGGGTTGCTTACTTCCTAGATGATATTGTTAAGAATTTGAAGGAAAATGGACATGAATTTGCTTGAGGAACGAATTTTGTTGTCATCTGTAATAAAAAAAACTATATAAGCAATTGGGTTTGACAAATGGATGATGACGAAGTTAAAATTTGATTCATGTCAGTTAATATAAACTGAGTTAGCAATAAATTTTATTTGCTACCAGTTTAAAATCTCAGATCCCAAATTTTTTAAAAATAAATTTTCAGGACCCCTTTTGTAAACTTATTGAAGAAAGAAACAAGAACAATTAAAGAGAGATGTAAAAGCCGATCAGCTCTATTAATGAAGAAAAAGAAATTACAGAGTGAAATGGGAAGAGAGCTGTATAGCTGCTCTTGTATGTTGTTGGACCCGATTTATTCTTTTCTATCTAATTAAAAAGTTTGCCATTATATGGCTAACAACTGGTTTCACTAAACTACTATAATTAACTAATATATTTATTTATATTATAAACTGTGCTATATTCAACATCCCCCCGAAACTAATCATCATTGAATGGTGATTAGCTTGAGTCTGTCAATCTATCTTGCAAAATTTGGAGAATGAAGAGCTTTAGTTAGGACATTGCCAGCTTATTTTTTGATGTTACTAACATAAGATGAATAACTTTATCTTGTATTTTGCTTCTTACAAAGTGACAATCAATGTCAAGGTGTTTGGTGCGTTCATGGAAAATCTTGTTGTTTGCAATGTGGATTGTGGATGTATTGTCGCAGAAAAGTAGTGCATGACTGTTTTCTTTGATGTTGAAATCTCTTAAAAGGTAGATAAGCCACTGTATTTCTGCAGTTGCTGCTGCCATGGCTCTATATTCCGCTTTTGAAGAACTTCTGGAAACTGTGTTTTGTTTCTTTGATTTCCAGGAAATGAGTGAATCTCCAATGAACACATAGAATCCTATGATTGATTTCCTAGTTTCTGAACAATTCCCCCAGTCTGAGTCTACATATCCTTTTACCTTGAAATATGTTGTAGAAGAGTATAATACCCCAAGTGTAGGTTTTCCTTTCAAATACCTCAATATCCTGTGTGCTACAATCAAGTGAGCTTCATGTGGAGTCTCTAGGTGCTGGGATAGCTGTTGAACTGCATATGCTATATCAGGCCTTGAATTTGTCAGATAGAGCAATTTTCCAATAAGTTTTCTATAGTCGCTGTTATTTTCCAACTTTGCTGTCTTTGTGAAATCTGTTTTGTCAACAGTGATGGGTGTTGAGATTGGCTTACAGTCAATGAAACCATACTCTGCTAGCAAGTCTAGAGTATACTTTCTCTGATAAAGTTGAATTCCTATGCTGTTTCTAGCAATCTCTAATCCCAAAATGTACTTTAACTTTCCCAAATCTTTGATGCTAAAGCAATCATGCAGATAGTCATTGATTTCCTTAATTGCTTTCTCACTATTGCTAGCTAAAATTAAATCATCAACATAGACAGTTAAACCAATAAAACTGCCTTTTTCATTCTTAGTGAAAAGAGATGGATCAGCCATGGATTGATGAAATCCTTTTTGTATTAAAGTAGAAGTTAGAGTGGAATTCCACTGTATACTTGCTTGCTTTAATCCATATAAGGATTTCTTTAGCTTACAAACTGGCCCAGGAATAGAGCTTTTAACACCACTAGGCAAATCCATATAAATCTCTTCTTCTAAAGAACCATGAAGAAAGGCTATGTTAATATCTAATTGCTCTAAAAACCAATTATTTTTAGTAGCTAAAGCAAGTAAAACTCTAATGGTAGTAATTTTAGCTATAGGAGAAAAAGTGTCTAGATAGTCAATACCATTTTGTTTTGTATACCCTTTTGCTACTAGTCTTGCTTTGTACCTCTCAATGGTGCCATCAGACTTCCTTTTTATCTTGTAGAGCCATTTGCAGCCAATAGGTTTTTTATTTTCTGGCAATGTAACAATTTCCCAAGTCTTGGTTTTGTTTAAAGCTTGCAACTCTGCTGTCATAGCATCTTGCCACTACTGACTTTTTGAGGCCTTTGAATATATTCTTGGTTCATAATCTGTGCTGATTGCCAAAGAGAAAAAATTTTGTGCACTAGACAAATTATTATAAGATAAAACTGTTGACAAGGGATATAGTTTACATTTTTCCATATCAACTATAGATTCATTTTTAGCTAAGAAATAGTGATAATCATGAAGGTAAGAAGGCTGTCTATGTTCTCTTTATAATCCTGCCTGTTTTGGGTTTAGTACTAGTGTCACTTTCTACAACAATTTCAGTATCTTTACTGTTAATCATACAATCTTCTAAATTCTATTCTTCTTTGCTATTGACATCTGTACCAAAAGGATATATCTTTTCATAAAAATTAACATTTCTAGATGTATAAACTCTCTATTGAGATAAACTATACACTTTATAACCTTTAACTCCATGTTCATAGCCTAGAAAAATACATTTCTCTGCCTTGTTTCCAACTTCTTTCTATCTCTGCTTAGAGTACTAACAAACACAAGGCAACCAAAGCTTTTAATGTCACTTAAAATAGGAGCTATTCCATGTAATTTTTCATAAGGACTAATATTATTTAATAAAGGAGTGGGAAACTATTGATTATATGTATAGCATGACCAATAAAATAATTCCAGAATGTAGTAGGCAACTTGCTTTGCAATTTCAAACATCTTGCAACATTTAAAATGTGCTGATGTTTTCTCTCTACAACACCATTTTGCTGATGAGTTTCAGTGCTGATCTTTGATGTAAGATGCCTTTTTCACTATAAAAACTGACCATATTGAACTCAGGACCATTATCACTTCTGACAACTTTAATATGTTTATTAAACTGACATACAACCATGTTATAAAATTGAGGAAATAAAGCTGTGACTTCACTTTTACACTTCATCATAACAGTCCAAGTAAATCTAGAGTAATCATCAACAATAGTTAAAAAATATCTTGAACCATTCATGGCAACAATAGTTGGACCCCAAATATCTAAATGAATTAACTCAAAAATATCTTTACTAAAAGAAACAGAACGAGGAAAAGGCAATTTCTTTTGTTTGGATAAATGACAAATATCACAAACAAAATCATCAGGAAAATTTATTTCTGGAAAAGACTTTTTTATTAATGACATTCTCGAATTTGAGACATGACCAAGTCTATAATGCCAAAGTTCACTATCTTTATAAGTTGCAACATTATCTACAGAACAAACATTCATATCGATATTCTCATCAATTCTATTTCTACTAGAGATATCAAGATGATAGAGGCCATTGCAGGTTTTAGCTGAACCAATCCTCTTCCTGCTCAAAATATCCTGAATACAGCAACCATCAGAAGAAAAAACTAGTTCGCAAGCCATAGTTTTTGTTAGTTTAGTAACAGAAAGTAAATTATAATGAAACTCAGGAACATATAACACATCAAACAACTTTAAACTATTTGATATAACAACATCACCTTTGCATACTGCTTTCAATCTAATGTTGTTCGGCAAAACAACATGCCAACTATTCACAGGCTTAATATTAACAAAACCATTTAACGAATTTGCAATATGACAACTTACTCCTGTGTCTACAACCCAGGTAGCTTTATGTAAAGAAGAAATTATACCTGGAGTGGCTGAATCCTTGGTTTCTGTGTTAAAGGAATACTCAATTTTGGTAGAAGCAGCTGTTGCATTGTTCATTTGAGCCTGAGCCTGAACAAGTTGAGCTATTTGTGCTAGTTGCTCTTGAGAAAAAACTGTAGGATGGGAACTTGCAGCAGAATGTGACAACGAATTGGATGCTGCACCTTGGTCACTAGAATTTGGAACATAATGGTCTGATCTTGGAATAGTTGATTGACTCATATAATCAACAGAGTTACCTATCCCAAGTTGATTAGCTTCATAAATGTCTTGTTCAACAAGATATTGTTCACAAACTTCTCAAATCCTGCCACAGAGTTGGCATGACTAAACCTAGATTTGAAATTTAGAGGGTAACCATTCTTTTTCCAACAATTAACAACCAAATGTCCTCCCTTGCAAAAAGAACAAGTTGGCTTCTTTCCATTATTATAAAACTGATTTCTTCTAAAACCATTAAAATTGCCACTCTGAAAATTTGACTGCTGTCCTGTACCAAAACTTCCACTATGAAAATTGCCATTACCAAACCTGTTTGCTTGCATATTGCTAGACCCTTGACCATAACCTTTTTGAACAAATGAGGTAATTTCTTGAATCGAACCTTATTTATCAGTTATACCAAATTCTCTTTCGAATTGAAGAACAAGAGAAAAGACTCTATTCATAGAAGGAAGTGGATTAGTAGCCATGATTTGAGACTTAATCTGAGAAAAAGATGAATTCAAACCTCTCAAGAAACAAATTACCAAGTTAACTTCTTGCTTTCTCCTATTCAGAACAGATACATTGCAGAAACAGCCTTTACACGAACAAACAGGCAAAGGATTGAGACTATCATATTCATCCCAAAGAACCTGAAGAGCCGCAAAAAAGTCAGTAACCGAACGAACCCCTTGAGAAATGGTAAAGATTTCACCCTGAAGATCCGCAATCCTGTAAATATCACTTTGAGCAAAACGTTCTCTAAGATTATCCCAAAGACTAAGAGCCATATCAAAAGAGACTGCAGTTTGTGCAATCGAATGACTCATAGAGCGAATGAGCCAAGAAAGAACCATATTATTACACCTCCTCCAAGAATTAAACGAAGGATCCGAAATAAGCGGTTTTTGAATACTACCATCGATAAACTCGAGCTTGTTTTTACTCATGAGAGCCATTTTGATGTTACGAGCCCAGGTATGGTAATTGTTATGATCAAGAAGCGGTGAAACTAACACAAGAGAGGGATTTTCCCCTGGATGTAAATAGAACGGACTGTTCTCATCCACAGCAGTACGGGCGTTGTTTCTTGCAGCCATAACGCAAAAACAAAGGAAATTTGCAACTGAAAATGAAATATTAGAAAGGTGCGGAAGCAATTGAAAGAGAAACAAAAGAAACAAGAAAGAAAATCCCTAAATCGATCGAAAATCTGATTCCACGTAAACTTATTGAAGAAAGAAACAAGAACAATTAGAGAGAGAGAGAGAAGTAAAAGTCATTAAACTCTATTAATGAATAAGAAGAAGATACAGAGTAATTGGGAAGAGAGCAGTATAGCTGCTCTTATAGATTGTTGGACCCGGTTTATTCTTTTTCTATCTAATTACAAAGTTTGCCATTATATGGCTAACAGTTAGTTTCACTAAACTACTATAATTAACTAATATATTTATATTATAAACTATGCTATATTCAACATATTCATCTAGGAAATGTTGGCCCGTATTCAAAAAGTTCACTCCAGTGTATGGACTCGTGCAGACAATTAAGGATTACAAGTAGATGGAACTTTTGTTAATGATATAAAAAAAAGTCGGTAAAAATTACACGTTTTTCAATTGGTTTTCGAAATTTGAATTAAGTGAGCATTGTTTTAGTTCATTCCATTACGAAATCACCTACACATGTTAATTACTGTCCAGTGCATCATATGGGAGCAATGGGAATCCCAAAGTATTATACTCTTACAAGGTCACAAAGTATTACACTCTTAGGGCGTGAATCTAATAGGAAGTTATCACATAAAAAAAGGTCACAAAGTATTATACTCTTACAAAACAAATTATAAAGAAGTTTTACTATCTTTTAACGGTATGGTAAAATAGACCGGTACTACAATAATTTTATCAATTTTCTTTGGCTTTACTATGAATGCATATGCCTTATTTAAGATCACACGCGTGATTTTTACTATAATGAAATTTAACCTATCGTATGAAATTTCAATGCTTTTGACGTGATTTAGAGAAAATGATATAATATAAACAATACATGGAAATTGAAGGATAATTCTAGTTTAGTTTCGTTGAAATGTATGTTAATGAATGATAATAGACAATTTGACATGTATATCTTTCCATTAGTTTGTAATGAACATAGCTGCCATGTAGGTTAACAAATAACAAATATACTATAGCTGGAAAAGGTCTGATATAAGGTTTTGTTTTATTGTTAGATAAGTACTTTTTTACTTTTTAAAATATTTAATCTATTATAATATTTTTTAATTAAAAAATTCGGTTGAAAATATTGTTTTAGAGTGTTAATATCTTCTCGTGTTAAATTAAGCACTAGTCTAGTAGTCTGTCTGTTTGAAGAAATACAATATCTTGCTGTTTACTTAATATTGATTTTATTATGTTTATATATTTTTAAATAAATAATTTGATTAAATATAAACTAGGTGTTGCTTGGAGTTTACGCGGAAGAAAACAAGAGGGAAAAAAAGGCCTCAATGCTTCACCATCTGCAACACGCGTCGGCCGTCTCTGAGTTTGGAAACTCACCTTTCAGTCTCCCTAACGGCTAATTTCTCCGACTCCGGCTATAATTTGAAGCAGCCATGTGAGTTTTAAAATTCAATTTCCACTCTCCCTAACGGCTTTATTCTCCTCCTCCATCGCTGCCCTTGACCGACCCCTAACGGCTACATATACAGCCCTCAATCGCTCTATTTCTCTCATTCAACTTTGATGCCTCATTCTCTCTTTCTGTACTCTGCCTTTTCTCTCTCGCTGCCTTGCCCGACCCCTAATTCTCTCTCAATCGTTGTATTTTTGTGTACGATTTGATCTGCGACGACTTCTTCTCGAAGACAAGAAAACGCTTCTCCGACATAAAACCCTCCTCTTCGTCTGGTCTCAAGTTGCGGATTCCTTCACGAGAAAGCTTGGATAAGGTTCTTATTTATGTTCGTTTTGCTCTCTTCTTAAAATTTCGATTTATTTCTCTGAACTTTTAGGGTAATTTTGTAATTATTTTCTAGGGTTTCGTATTTAATTTAGTCGGGAAAAGGGTTAAATTGTGTAGTTTGGATGATAGAAAGAGGAGGTACAGTATTCAAGAAACTTCTAAACATTATGGAAGTAGTAAATGGTATCGCAGTGCATCAAATTTCGAATGTGATATTTTGGGCATCATCTTTGAGTCAAGCGGTGTTACATGAAAAGAGACATATTTCACCGTCACCAATCAAAACATGTACTATTATAAATTTGTCTTCATTTCTGTTGCCTAATTCCATTTTCCCTTCTCTTAATTTCTAATTGTTTTTCTTTTTATCTCTTCAAATTGAACTCAATTATTAGCATTCCTTTCGCCTACTCTTATCCTTAATTTTAATTCTCTCTGTTTCAGTTCAGAATGTTTAGATCTCACAGCTATGGCAGAGAAGTCAATCGATTTTATGTGTCAGTGGATCTTATTTTCTACTTTTTTGGTTTATTCGTGATGGTGGGTTCGTAACCAATTTGCCCTTTTCGGAGTTTTTCAATTTTGATTTGATGTTGTTCTTTTGCTGAAAGCTGCAATAATGGTGATTAATGTGGACCTTGGCCGCCACAAATGCACCAAGAAAATTAAGAAAATACTCTGAAATTACTCGTGAGTATCAGTATTATCATTTTTTAATTGATTTGTGGGTTATGTTTATTATTGAAGGAAAGTGACTAAACTATTTGTGTCAAATGGTGTTTGTGTGCAAGAGAAATCCATAGCCAGATTTAGATGAAAAGGCCAATACTGTGACGGTGACTGTGGTGATTCTGTTGGTGGCCGAACAATGCTATATAATCAATCTGCATCTGGGCTTGAAATGCATACTAAGAATAGCTTGAGGATGTAAGTAAACTTTGTTTTACAATGTTCTGTATCCATTTGTTTTTATAAATGCTGTTTTCAACCTTTAATGTAATTGATTTGTTTCTATGGCAGCATTGTTGCATTGCATCAGATCTTTTCAATGACAGTGGTAGCGCACAAAAATTTGATTGCACGATCTTTTAATTGATTTTGGAGTTTTTGATTTTGTATCATTCAAATTGGTTAGTGTTCTACGCAATTTTTTTTAGAACCTCTTTTGCTCCAGAAAATTCCTTGACATGCATATGAAGAACAGCTTGAGGATGTAAGTGAACTTTGATTTACATTGTTCGGTATTGAGTTGTTTATATACATGTTGTTTTCAACCTTCGATTTACTTGATTTACTTCTCTGGCGGCACTACTTTATCAAATCTTTCCAATGACAGTGGTAGTGCACAAAATTGATTCCACATGATGATCTTTTATTTAATAATGGAGTTTTAAAGTCAAAACCATCCAATTACGCAATTTTTTCAAAACCTTTTTTGCTTCAGAAGAAACCTTTTGTGCATCTCAAACATTGGGATTCAGTGGCCTTTGAGTAAGTTCTTTTGTCATGTCTTTTGCTCTGTATATTTGTTGACTAATTCAACATAGCTCATGGAGGAAAACAAATTTGTTTCAGTTTTCCAGTCCACTACCTATTCTTCAATTGTCATTTTCAAAAGTGATCACCAAATATGTTTGTTTGATTTTTATTTTGGTAGAATATGTCCACGGACATCTGTTCTCAACAAACAATGTGATGCATATTTTTCTTTTTGGAACTATAGTTGCCAAATCGTTTATACATGTCATAAGACTCATAACTCATAAAATTGGGATTGGCTGACAATTTCAGTTACTTGAATGACACCATTCTGGCGAGCTCTATATCAAACAAAATAATTTTTAGTTATACTGGTTCCAAATTGAGTATCGAGATATGTCTATTCCTATACATCACTGAATATGTTCTCAATTATGACCTCTTTTGTTGTCTTTGTATGATTTGTATGTTTGTAAAATGGTCTTAATTTAATATCTGTATGTCATTAATCATGTTTTTTTCTGGAACCAATGATGTTTCTTGATATGGTGTTGTCTCGTTTCTTATCTGAAAAAGTTTTAGCCTTCCCGACCAAAGGCATCAGCATGTAAACAGAAAATACTTAAATTCTTGATAGAGGATTGCGGCAGACTGTGTTTTGTGGATTACATATGAATGTTCTTGAAAAAAGCTTTTAGCACCAGCCGGTTAAAAATCTTTTCAATTCGGATGCATTTAATGCTGAATCTTTTTTGAAGAAAATCTTGTAGCGAAAGCTACTTGTGTTTTCTTTTCATGTCATGCCTTTCCTAGTCTCCTTACTATCTACTTTACATGAAACTTGTGTGTGCTTGCATCCATATTCCTTTCTGGTGTTTTTTCCCATCTTTGTACCTGTAGTTTGAATGCAATTTCTGCTTTCATTTCATGTGAAGAAATGCAAATGATGTATATGCTATAGTTCTGTTTCAGGAAAGAAATGAGTGCATACTATTTCAAGGATGCTAGTGTTCATCACGTTCAAAAGCTCTTTGAAATCTTTGAGGAAGAAGATCATTCCTTTCTTATTCTGGCCTTGCAACATGTCTTTCAATAAAGTTTGCGAAAACATGTTAGGTATGATTAGCTTCTGGCCTTGCTTATCCTCATGCTTTCAATATCTTAAGTGGCTAGAGGTGATGTGGAATGACAGAACGGGCTTTTTGCTTCATTAAAGCAAAGTTGGATAAAATTGAGTGATTTTATATCATATAGAATATTGAGATAGTAGGGGCAGAAGCTATTCTGCTTCTCATATTATACTTAAGTGTCATGTTTCATGTTCTTATTAATTACCAATTGCCTATGCTATCTTCAAGTGTATTGTAACACAACTTATAATTTTGGGCAATGTGAGTGATAAACATCAATTTCAGCAAATTAAGATATTTATATTTATCTTGGCATTTGTTCTTATGGTGTTCACTATTTATTTACTACTTGTTCCTTGTTTTAGGATGGAAGTCTTCAATTGTCACCTCTATCTATTGAAACCACCTATGGTCTTGAGCGTATGCTAATATTGCTTTAAGTTACCTATTTCTTTTGTTTCTTAACTTTCGTTACTTTGCTATGAGCTCAACCCTTGTTTAACTTCGTATTATGTTCAATTTGCGGGGGAGTTGACCAGTTTAAGAAAATTCAGTATGCTATGGGCTGTTGTTCTTAGTAAAGGAGTAAGCGATGGCAGTCTTCAATTGTCACCTCTATCTATTGAAACCACCTATGGTTCAGTGTATGCTAATATTGCTTGAAGTTACCTATTTCTTTTGTTTTGTTACTTTGCTACGAGGTCAACCCTTGTTTAACTTCGTATTATGTTCAATTTGTAGGGGAGTTGAGACCAGTTTAAGAAAATTCATTATGCTAATGTCTACATATGGGCTGTTGTTCTTAAAAAATGAGTAAGCGATGGAATTCTTCAATTGTCACCTCTATCTATTGAAACCACCTATGGTCTTGAGCGTATGCTAATATTGCTTTAAGTTACCTATTTCTTTTGTTTTGTTACTTTGCTACGAGCTCAACACTTGTTTAACTTCATATTATGTTCAATTTGCAGGGGAGTTGACCAGTTTAAGAAAATTCAGTATGCTAATGTCTACATATGGGCTGTTCACTGTTGTTCTTAGAAAATGAGTAAGCAATTTTGTTAATTTGGATGTGTTCTATATTGTTTGACAAACATATGAGTTATCTTTGAAAAAAGCATATAGCATAAGTCAGTGAGAGATCGTTTAATTTGGATGCATGTTATGTTGAATCTTAATCGAAGAAAAGTCACACGTATTTTTTTATTCTATCATGTTTCTCCTTACAAATTACTTAACATAAAACTTGTGTTGTGCTTGCATCCTTATAGCTTTCTGAAGTTTCTTCCCCAATTTTGCACCTGTAGCTTGACTACATGTGCTAATTGTTGTTTCATGTGAAGAAATGCAAATGATAAGGATTTTAACAAATTCAGGTAAGGGATTTTTTTTTGTTATACTTGATAGATTAATTAATTGATTCTTTGATCCTTTTTTAGTTTCTCATTTGCATATTCCAATGTTTCAAAAGTTTCCTGCATCTTTCAGATTATAGATCATTCTTTCATTTGAGTAGACTCAGATTTGTGTCTCCAGATACTCTTTCCCCATGCTTATGACATTTATTTGTGTCATTATTTGTTGTGTTTTTCCTTTTTTCTTCACTAAATTTGACATGAAACTTGTCGCATAATCTGGAAATTGATTTTTAAATTTAATATTTCTATCTTTCTAAATATTTTGTTTTTCTCTAACCTAATTGACCAGAGATTAATCAACCTGCATCAGGGCTTGAAATGTGTGATAAGAACATCTTGAGGATGTAAGTGAACTTTGATTTACATTGTTTCGTATCGTATCTTGTAGTTTATATATATGTTGTTTTCAACCTTTGGCGTAATCGATTTATTGCTCTGGAGAAATTACTGCATTGCATCAAATCCTTCCAATGAAAGTGGTTGTGCGCTAAAATTGATTTCACATCTTTCAATTTATTTTTTTATTTTTAGAATTAGAATCATACAAATGCCTTGAATTTTCTTCTCCAGTTTGTCAGAAGCTTGTTTGCTCCAGAAATTTTTTTCTTTTCATGTATCTTGAACATCAAGATTCAGTGGCCTTCATGTTGGTTTTTTTCCTGTCATTCTTTTTGTTCCTCTGTATCTTTGTTGACTTACCCAACATAGCTCATGGAGGAAAACAGATTTGTTTAGTTTTCCAGTTTACTATCCATTCACCAATTGTCAATTTTAAATGGGATCACATAATGTGTCCCTTAGATTCTTATTTGGGTAGAAAATGTCCAAGGACATCTGTTCTCAACGAACAATAAGAATCATTTTTTTTGTAACTATCATTGTTGAATCATTGATGCATGTCATAACTCATAAGTCATGAGATTTGCTGACATTTTCAGTTTAACATTAGGTTTGACATTTTGGATAAAGAAGTTAGCTTCAATGATTTTATCCCCATTGAGAAGGTTAGACAATAGATATATAATTTTTTACGATTGATTTAGACGTTTAGAGCTAATATGATCGTAAGACATTGTTTTGAAATTCTATTACAGTGGAATTTCAGTGATGTCTAAAGCTTTAGAATCATGAGATTGTTCTGTTTATAGTTGATTAATTTGATTATTTATGTTTTACCTTGATGTACTGTTTAACGTATAAATATCATAATCCTGTCAACGGATATTTCTCAACTTTTCAAGCACGTGTTATTGGAATTTGACTTTGCTTGTTATTTTTACTTTTGTGTTTGAGAACGCTTTATGTGGTGAACATGTTGTGGGAAAAGTAATACCAATCAAAAAAATTGAGCAAGAAGTTTTCAGCCCAAAGATTTTGCCTAGTTACAGTGTGACTGAACAATAGCTATGTCAAGCATCATTGATTGGAGTCCAAGTTTTTAGTCTTTTAACAAAGGACTTGCTATGAGGAAAGGTAAGACATGCCATCTGTATTTACCTCAATGCCTATCAATGACAAAAATTTTGCAGAACTTCATTGAGACGGGGAAAAGTGAAAAAAGCCATTACTATTAGGTGCAATGCCAATAATGTCAAAATTTTTCCTTTTGTATGGTCAACAGGGCAGGTATCTATGTGAATGATGCAGAAATTCAAGGTAAGTTGAGTGCTGACATAAAGTTACTAACCATGGAATTAATTGAAGAAAACTTGGCTTTTCAAGGAGCAAAAGGGAATATAAAGATGTGTACAGGTATTGTATAGTTTTTTATCTTTGAATTTGCTAGAAGTTCTAGTACATGAGCATGAATAAATCCTTTAAATTTCACCCAAACAGTGGGTTGCTTATGGTGATAGAATAAATAATGCCTCCAAGCTGGGTATTATTCTGAGGGGCTGATAATGAAGAGGAAACTTGAAAGAGAAATATATATTAAGGATCTTAGCAATTTCAGATAAGTGAATATTTTATGCCTTAATAAGTAATTAGATAACTCTTTTATGTCATGTGGAGTTGACTAAGCATACAAATAAAGCTAGAACCATTGAGATTGCAACATTTTTACTTGTGTTGTCACTATGCCAGCGAAAAGTGCTTAGTTTTATGAGCCATTTTTTCTTGGGATCTTTTGAAGTAGTGATTCACTTTTATTCATTTGGGTAAGAAGATTTTAGATGCAACGAATAGTACTATGGACTTGCACTTTGATGTTTGTAGAATGATTAAGTGATTTGTAAAATATTAGAAACCATCGTAAGCCGTTCTCCTTTTTCATGCTGATTATAATGTATAGTATGTTGTTAAGACTATGCTGCTTCATAGGATATTACCAAGCGGCTAGGAGAAAATTAGATTTTACTTTTTTGTGCATTTCTTGCTCTTTTTGTTCATAGAAACAATTTTTGCATCTTTTCCATTATTAAACATGTCTCTCGACAGCAATACTCTTGAATTATTGTACTTTAACTCAATTGTTGTCCCTTCATCTACTTGTTTCTTCAAAATTTGTTTACCTTGTACCATTTTCATTGAATACTGATGTAGGATGATGATGATGATTTTTTTGTTGGTTTTATTTCTAGTGGGTTCTAGAGTTGAAACATTATGCGCCTTGTGTCCCAATTGTTCTTGGTTGGACAAAGCTTGGTAATTTTTCCTTATTTTGATGTCCTTGTGTCTATATTTGGTCTCTATTGTGATGATACATATAGAGTTGAAAGAATTAATTTTTTCTTATTTCACATTCTCTTTTGACATTTAGACATATAGAGTTTAAAGAATTAATTTTTTCTTATTTCACATTCTCTTTTGACATTTAGTCATATAGAGTTGAAAGATTTAATTTTTTCTTATTTCACATTCTCTTTTGACATTTAGTCTTTGTACTTAATAATGAGGACTTTTTAATGCTAATTTATTTTCAAAAGCCTTAACATAAATTACGCATCCAGTGTATATATTACACTTTCTTATAAAAAAATTGTAGGTAGGTGTGCTTATGCAACCATTAAATAAGTTTGAAGATGGATAAGATATGATAGGTCAGTAAGTATCTAGTGATTCTCTATCAATTAATGGACAAACAACACAGGTAAGAACTACTTATATCTTTGTTTGCAATGTATTTATTCCAGAGTTATGTAATGAAATACTAGAGTTTTTTTTCTTTTACTTCATTTTATTGATTGCCGACATTTGCTATGAAGTATTATATGTGGAAGTCCATTATCCCAACCCTAGCTCTTACACATTTGAAGCCTTTGGTAAAAGTTGCCTCTTGATTTCTTACATCAGCATTATCTTTTCTGCGGTACTTCTTCCTTTTCCACTTTTTTCTGTTTTATTTCATTATTTTGTTTGCCCTAAGAAATTGTATGTTTTATTGATTGTGTTGTTTGATTATCGTAATGATTGCAAAAATGTTTGCTTGATTATGTATATTCACTTATCAAAGCTAGATTATGTATATTAAATTCTGATTTATTATTAACATTTAACATGTCATTTAGATTTTCTGCATTTCTTCAGCAGGGTAAAAATAATGGAACTTGGGATATGATGTCTAATATATGTACTTCATTCTAAAGCTTTTTGATAAGTTCTTCTTGTTCAACTTTAAAGTTCATAAATTAGATTAATAATGTAGATATGAACAATAATTGTGTGAATAAATTTTCAGTGGTCGATTTTGGATTCATGAATAGTATTTGGAGACACATTGTTTGGCCTTTCATTAGATGCATACGTAGATTTAATTGAATAACCAATCATAACTGAATTTGAATGCCGTCCTTGTAACTTTAGCATGCCAATTCTGAAATTTATAATTACCGTTTCCTTTGATTATATTAATTTTTTTAATGAGTTTGTAGAAGCTTCTCTATTGGTTATCTATGATGAAATTATAGTAATTTTCTGACCATTGTTTACATGAGCACGATTATGTACCAACGACAATTTTTTTTAGCGCAAATATGTTGTCAATGGGTCTAAAGTTAATCTTAGATTGTGGGATATTGCTAATGAGTTTATCAGTGTTTTCTTTTCTTTTTACTTCTATATATACTTCGGTATTTTCTCTTTTTGTCTAAGCATGTCACTGCCATAACTGGTCAAGAGGAGTACAGGTTAAGACCTTCGAGTTATCGTGGAGCTGATGTTTTCATATTGGCATTTTCCCTCATCCGCAAAGCTAGTTTTGAAAATTGCATAAAGGTTATGTTTTCATTTGAATTGTGCAACTTATACTGATACAGGATGATGATGATATCTTTTGTTTTTTGTTTGATTCTAGTGGATTCCTAAGTTGAAACAGTATGCGACTTGTGTCTTAATTGTTCTTGTTGAGACAAAGCCTTGTAAGTTTTTCCCTTATTTTAATTGTGTCAGTATTTTTTTAAAAAAAAAATTTGCCTCATTTCGGCTTACATTAAATGGAAAGGAAAATTCCCAACCCACCCGGTGTGACTCGAACCTAGGACCTCTAGAGTTCACAGTTTCCGTCTTAACCACTAGGCTAAGACCTCAGTCACAATTGTGTCAGTATTTGTTCTCTGCTATGATGATGCATATAGATTTGAAAGTAATTAGTATTTCTTAATTCACTTTCTCTTTTAGGATTTAGTCTTTATACTTAAAAATGAGAACTTTTTTATGCTATTTATTTTTAGATCCTTAAAGATTCAAGCTCATGATATTATAGCTCTGATTTTGATTTGATTTTGGATGACTATCCGAAGCAGTCTGGTTTAATCCATGTATGCTCTTTACAATGTCTGTAGAAGTTAAAGGCGTTTACAACCCAATAATGTTGCCTAGACCACTACATTAGCCTAATTGCTAGTCTAAAAAGGCACATCAGGGCATACATTACACTTTAGAAAAAAAAAATTGTAGGTTGTGCATATGCGACCTGTAAATAAGTCTGAAGATGGATGAGAAATGATGGGTCAAAAAATTGTCTAGTTTTTCTTTGTCAATTAATGGACAAACAACACATATGAGATTTATTCAATTATTTGTCTGCATTGTATTTATTCCATGGTTTTGTTATGATAGGCTAAAGGTTTTTCTTTTTCTCCATTTTATTTATTGCAGATAAATATTTATGTGTTTTGTGTGCAATTGGACTTGCAACAAAAAACCCAATTTTGAAAGAATTTGAGTGGCAGCGAGCTCATTCATCAAACCCTAGTTCTAACAAATTGAAGCCGTTGATAAAACTTGCCTCTTGATTTTTTACACCAGCAATATTTTTTCTATGGTATATTTAGTGGAATTTAAACCCTAGGTTTTAGTTCATTTTTTTACTTATCATTTTATTGCATGTGATCCACTTATCCTACATCATGACATTACTTTGTTTATTCCCTCTCTTCACCAACTGCATACCATTTCTTTCTCTAATATTCTCCTCCATTACTTTTAAGGAAAAACTCACAAACACGCCTTTTATCTTGTGATGCTTCCAATTCTTAGGTAGTTTGTTCTTGAAATTCCATGAACCTGTTTTGACTTTAGATAGTTAAATTTCCCTGAACTATACAGTTACTTTGAGTTTTCATTACTAAATATTTTCTTCCCTTAGCAGGGTAGCAGGGGGGGCTAGTGTGAGTTTTATATAAAAAGGTTGCAAAGAGGAGGATAGGAGTATCTGATCACTGTGTTGATGAAATATTTTCAATAGTGTAATAGTGACTTTTGGTGATTTCGGTTTTCGCAATTTTGTTAAGATTATGCAAATACCTTTTTTGGGTCTTCATGTTCATATATTATGTGGGTTTAATTAAGGGCATGGAATTTCGAAGTGCAAACAGATCTGGATGTAGACAATTTTTGTCAAGTGATAAGTGATGTTAACCGATCAGTCTTCCTGGTTCTACTTCTTCAAATTGTTTACTATAAGCTTTACTTCTTCATTGGAGCGTAAGGCTAAAAACTAAAAAAAAAACTGTTTTTGCTTTATTTTTCACTTTATACATAATTTGTTTTGAAATGAGCTTTGCCGATCGTTTCATGTATTCAGCCACTGTTAATACTCATGATTTTGTTCAGCATGGTCAGAGATCTGCTTATGATTTTTTTCATTTCCTCTTGATTATATTGTTTCTTTTATGAGTTTCCATGTTTTGTATTGGTTATCTATCATGCAATTGCATCAATTTTCTAACAATAATTTACATTAGCACATTCTATCATGCAATTACATTAATTTTGTTACTATTATTTACATGAGCACGATTATATGCCAACTGTTTTCAACAATTTCAGTGCAAATGTCATTGTCAATGGGGCTAACGTTAATCTCAGATTGTGGCATTCTGCTGGTAATTTATCAATGTTCTCTTTTCCTTTTTTTCCTCTATACTTCGGTATTTTCTCTTTTTTTCCTCCAAGCATGTTAGGGTCCTAACTGATGCAGAGGAGTATAATAGGTTAAGACCTTAAAGTTGCCGGGGTGCTTATGTTTTCATGTTGGCATTTTCCCATATCAGCATAGCTATTTACAAAAATGTTTGTAAGAAGGTTCTTATTGATACAAATTGGAAAAAGTGTCATAATTTTTCATTTCAACTGCAACTTATATTGATGCATGTTAATGATAATAAAAATGATTATGATGATGATAATGTTTATTTTTTTGTTTGATTTCTAGTGGATTTAAGAGTTGAAACATGAAGCGCCTTGTAACGGTGTTGGTCTAATTGTGACAAAGCTTGGTAAGTTTTTCCTTCATTTTGATGTATTTTTTTCAAATTTTGATCTCTGCTGATGATGCATATAGAGTTCAAAGTAATTTGTTTTTCTTTACATTCTCTTCAAACATTTTGTCTTTATAAATAAAAAGAGAACTTTTTTATGCTAAATTATTTGTAATGCCTTGGTGTAACGTATTCTTTACTGATGATGAGAAATAGATCAAGATTTGATTGGAAAGAAAGGAAGATAAGAGAATAGAGGGACAGGTTGAGATAGAGAGCAGAATAGAGAAAATTACAGGGAGAATTGATATTTGATATTCATTGATTAATTGATCTTCACATTGCACTAAATCCCCATGTATAATAGGATTCTGATAACAGATTGGACAGCTGTCCACTACTTGTCAAATCTACAATTCATTCTTATCCTAACAAACTACAGCTGGCTCTAGAATCAGCTTTAGGGAATTAATATACATTGCACGATTAACTATAATTAAATAGAATACAATTCACTACGATAATCATGACAAAACCCCATCATGAAATGATACTTGTCCTTAAGAATCTCTTTGATATTTAAACAATCTTTGATCCTTACAAAACAGTAACTTCCTCATTAGCCATATTGTTAGTACGGAACAAGCACGATTATCATTCCCCTTCAACATCTGCTTGTTGCTTTTTTCGTTGCTGAAACTTATTTGATTGGGCATCGGCTTGAGCGCTGCTTTTTAATTATAACCATAATATCCAGAGAACTTCTCAGATGCATGCCTTCATTAAAGAAAGGAGAAGAATAGGTAGCACTTAAGTGCGGCCCATTTCTTCTTTTTGCAATTCCTTCTGCTTTTTTTTTCTCAACTTACTGTTTATCATTAAAGCACTTCCTTCTCTGCAACTTCTCTTTTGATCAGCCTTGTCTCTAGCTCAGGATGCTCTTCAAAACCGAATGATTTTGGTGCATATTTCGTCCCCATAATTTCCAGTTTTTCTTTATCTGTAATATTTTTGAAAACCTCAACATTGAACTCATAACCTTTAGAATCAGAATCTCCTTGCCTTGCTACCTTATGCTTGAATTCTTCATTTTCTTTCTCAGGCCTTTTAAACACTTGGTGCCACTGCTGGTTGTTTAGTTTAACAAAAAATGTCTAATGGTATAAAGTTAAACAAAAAATGATAAGTTTAATCTTTACTTCCATCGTCTTTAAGCATTTATAATATTTGTAATTGAAAAGACGATATCAACTTCCAAATGCCAATGTCTTTCATGTATTTCTGCTTGTAAAAAATCATGAATGTCACTATATGCGGTGACGTTCATGGACAATTTCATGATCTTTCAGAACTTTTTCTGTAGGAAGGTATTAATTCATACTATGACCATGAACTTTAATACCTCTATTTCAGTTCTATATTATTATTTTGTACTTATTTTTGTTTTGCACTTGCATATATGTCAGAATCCATTCATTCTTTGCTTTTGACCTTTGTTATATGTTATCATCTGGGTTCTAAAAATTTTGTTAATGTTTGATATGGATTGCATTAGTTTAGCTAAAACTTTGTTGTATTTGTTTATATATCAATTTTGTTATGGAAAAAATTCTATTTACAATATGTGCAGGGTTCTTGATTTCTCTGTTTTGCTGTGGTAAAAGATCATATATCTTATCTTTATTGAATTTTTTTGAATTGCGCCTCTCACCATGTTCCGAAATTGGTCTATTTTGTAATAAATTCCTGAGCTTGTTACTTTGGTCGAATTCCTGGGTATGGTATGGCACTGTTCTGGATGGAGATTGGTAGGTTTTCTTTGCAGTGATAACACTCAGTAAGGTTCAAGAGTCTTTCGAGCCATTTAGCTTGTGTTGTTATATATTGTCATGTTAGTGACTTTGGATAAATTCTTACTAATTTGTTTATTTATCTAACAGATTAGATTAACAATGTGCCCATCATTGGTTGAAGACAATGGAATTTCTTGGCCATGCACTTTATTTTGTTTATGATATGATTCATCATGCTTGTCTCAAGGAGGTTTTAAAGGCGTCAATCAAAATGGTTATTTTACTAACATTTACTTTGTCTGTATGTCATTGTTCCAATACTTCTTATCTTCATCTCCTGAAATTTAATTATATTTTATGCAGAGTAGTCAAAGGCGTGACTAGGCTCTCCTGCGAATCCTTGCGCCTTTAGGGGTTTTAGGCTAAATTTTGCACCTATAGCGCGCCTAGGCGGCTAAAAATCCCAAAGGTGCAGCCTTCCACCTTGAGTGTGCCTCAGCGCCTTGACTACTATAGTTTAATGTCTTGACTTGATAGTTGCGAGATGAATTTTCATTGAGGAAGTTGTTGCTTTTTTATTGATTTGTCGCTTGCTTTCATTGATGAGGGTGTGCATGGGGACTGATTTTCGTGCATTAGTGCTAACTGCTAACTACAAATGAAAGTAGATTTCTTCCGTTACTATTGCAATTCGCAATATATTTATCCTTAATGTAGTTCTTATTCACGTTTCTTATATATTGTACATCTCTGTATTTATATGACTTATGCATGGCGGTTCAAGGTCCTTTGTCTTTTAAATTGGAACTGAAGAGATTTCTCCTCAAGATGTGGTGAATGCTGTGATACACTTATATGGTTCAATATAAAGCATACAACATTCTTTTATTAAATTAATTTTAACTTAAATGCGTTATCATTCCATCTTTCCTTGGTTTTCTAGTACTTACTCATGCTTGGCTTCATGATATATTATTATTTTCAAAAATTTTGTTTCCCTTCATGGTGGTATGCTTTACTTCATTACTGGTGCAAGTTTCTAAGTGCTGTTGATTATTATCCAATCCCAATTGATCTCTTGCAGATTTAAGTCTTATTGGTGAAACTATTAAATAAACTAAGACCATCTCATGGTCAAGTGCAAGCTTCTGGCACTCCCAACCAATTGGTGTCAATGCATCATTGTCGCTTCCGCCTCTTCTTGCATCATATTGGGAGTTCCTAAATCTTTTGCTGATGCATGATTTTTGTCAGCCTTTGGTAAGTGACTGCTGTTTTATTTAATTACAAGTTGGTATCCACTTTTTGTCCAAGCTTTTTATCTCGTCGAGCGAAATTTATGGTTACAATGTTCAGTCCACTATTTAAATTGATCATCGTTATCAGAATTGTACGACTATGGGGTGAATCGAATAGGCTTAGAATCGTACGAATCGTGCGATTTGGCTGATTCAAAATGTTTAATGTTTCTCAAATTTTTATCATGTTATATTACTTAATGATGAATAATTATTAGTTATTATGATTTTATTTATTAAGGTTTTAGTTTTAATTACTTGTTTAGTTGATATGATTTTTTTTATATTAATATTGTATATATTGATTAAAATTTAGTATTAATTTAAGTTGAGCATTCTAAATATTTTATTTTTATATGATTTTAAGAATTGATCCGAATCTTACGATTTGATTCACTATTCACGATTCATAAAATTGGGATTTCGGTTCTCGATTTGACAACTATGAAATTGATCTTTTGCAAGTTTTTAGCACTTTTATCTTGGCATGCTTTTAACTTTTGCAAGTATTTAGGCTATTGCAAATTATGCATAAGTGTGGAAAAATGAGTTCCTTTTTCCTTTCCGTAATGCTTTTTTGTTTTTATCCATCTGTGAAAATGTTTGTAATCTAGGCTTGCTCTTTAATTTACAGGTATTGCGAGGAAGTCTGGTTTCCAACGCCTTTGACAAAGAGGAAAACCCTACTGAGGTATTTCTTTCTTTACTAACCTTTCTGTCTCTTGATGAAATTTTTATTTATGAATTGATGGGAAGTTAAAAATGAGATGGATTTTAAAATGGGTAATTAATAATGCAAAGATAATAATTTAAGACATAAGTTAGGATTTTGAAAACCAATAATTAAAAGTAAGAGAAAACGTGGAGCAAATAATATATATGTGGTGGTAATCATGAGAGGTGATTAATGTGATTGCTTTAATATGTTTCCATTTTTCCAACGTAACTAAACTTTTTTCAATGGTTAAGTATTTGTATTCTCTTTTTAGAATATAATCATCTTAACCATATTGCAATTTATACATGTGCAATATTTCGGAATAAGGAAACAAATAAATGTAATATATGCTATATATATGAAAGGGGTGTTTCTCCAAACTTATGACTTGTGACTTATAACTTAAAAGTGTTTTTTTAACTTTTAAGGAGTTTAAAAATAAGTAGTTAAGTGTTTCTATAAAACGATTTTTAAGTCATTAAAAGTGTTTCTCAAAATTGAATTTTAA
>CATIWQ010173579.1:0-19862 GCA_949673415.1 Euphorbia schlechtendalii | reverse complement strand
AATTGGATCAGTTACTAGCTGAATACCAGCTGTATACCAGCAGAATACCAATTGGACATTTAAAACTTGCTGAAATGTAGAATACCAGCAGTATACCGGTAGAATACCAGTTGACATTTTAAAACTTGCTAAATGCAAAAGCTGGACCAGTTACTAGCTGAATACCAGCTGTATACCAGCAAAATATCAGTTGGACATTTAAAACTTGCTAAAATGCAGAAATTGGATCAAATACTAGCTGAATACCAGCAGAATACCAGTTAGATATTTAAAACTTGCTAAAATGCAGAATACTAGCAGTATACCTGTAGAATACCAGTTGGACATTAAAACTTGCTAAAATGCAAAATACCAGCAGTATACCAGCAGAATACCAGTTGGACATTAAACTTGCTAAAATGCAGAATACTAGCAGTATACCAGAATTTCAGAAACAAATTAGAGCATACCTTCAACAACTGCAGATGCTTTATCACATTTTGTTATACATGTGGATAATTGTTCATTAATGTGCTTTGTGATTTGTAGGAGAGGAAAAAATGCAGGAACATATCACTGTTGATTTCCATGGTAGAATCTCCATCTGTAATTTGAAATTTTCTATCTTCAAATCTTCTGTGTCTTCATTTATTTTCAGGCTTTCAACTAGGAACTTTTTTGAATTTAGAAAAACTAGAAGTTTGTGAAATTAAGATGCCAGCAACTTTTTAACCGATGAATTTCAAGTTTTCATTCCATGATCGGTAGCAATAGGAAGTCGATCCATTATGTAGTTTTTAGAAATCAAAATTCAGTTCGGTTTCTACTTAAACATATGCTTGTACTTCAAAATCAAATTATTTGAGATCAGAAACTCACTTGATTGTTGAAGATTTGATGAAATCGTGATATGATCTTGAAGAAATCTAGATCTTCTGCATTTTTTGTTTGAGAGAACATCGAGAATTTGAGAAAGAAGTTATGAGGCTCTATTGATCGCGTGTTGTTTTTGGAGTGATTCAGTCTTTATATAGGACGTATTAATTGTAAAGAGGAAATTTAAACTCCGTAATTTTGAAACCTTTTTAGCACAATTATAAAATTTGCCCTTAAAAATAAATGAGACTTACATTTTAAAAACGTTTTTTAAAATCACTTATAAGACATAAGTGATTTTTTGAGAAGTTTTGAGAAACACCTTATAAACCTGATTTAGGGGGTGTTTTTCAAAACTTCTCATTTTCAACTTTTAACTTAAAAGTGTCCTTTTAAGAAGATGTTAACTTATAATTCAGACATACTTCTTAAAAAAGTCACGTACAAGACATAAGTGACTTTTTGAGAAGTTTTAAGAAACACCTCCTTACTTTTAACTTTTATCTTATTTTTAACTTTTATCTTATTTTTAAATTTTAAGTTAAAAAAAAGTTATCAACAGCGCTGTAACTTCTAAGTTAAAATGTTCCCAATTAAAATGACCCAAAAGAGCGGTGAGTTCTCAAAACTTCTTAAAAAGTCACTTGTGTTTTATAAATGACTTTTTTAAAAAGTAAGTTTGATTTATTTTCAACTTTATCAGAAACACTTCATTGTCTGATTTATAAATTAAGTTGAAAAGGAAAAGTTTTAAGCAACCCCCATCTTGGGGGTGTTTCTTAAAACTTCTCCTTTTCAACTTTTAACTTAAAAGTGTTTTTTATATAGATTTTAATTTATAATTCAGACAATGAAATGTTTTTGATAACTTTTTATTAACTTTTAAAAATAAGATAAAAGATAAAAGTATTTTGAGAAACACCTCCCTTAGCTATGCATCTCCGGCAACTCGAGGTGGCATCGAGATGGTGAGGAATGGCGTCGATCTAACGTCGGCAGTTACGGCTTACGAATTGAGAGACGCGTCCAGCTGGTGGGAACAGATAAATCACTCATTACTTTGGCAGGATGGTATCTTTCATGGTCTTGCTGCTCTTTATGGCCTTGTCACCGTTGTTGCTTTAGTATGTCTTTCGATCACATTTTATTTTTCTTGCTACATACATTTGTGTTCTTGTATAAGCAAATTTTCTGTATGTTTTTTACAATTCAAGTGACATAAACTAATAATTTGAGTTTTGGTGCTAAGTTTGTTAGTAATAATTCATATTTGCTGCTTAATTTGTCAATTGCGAAGCAAATTCACAACTGGACCTCTTACTCGTTAGCAATATTATGCAACCATAAATTTCAATTAACTGTATTATGGATTCTAGGGTTTCATTTTCTTTTTGTCTGATTTCTTTCATGCAAATTTTATTTCATTTTTCATCCATTATCACATGCAGCGGAATAGGAACACGTTGTATTGATTACTTGCATGGTTGATTACTGTATTTGCTCTTATTCTATTTGGTGATTATTCCTCTGTTAAAATCTTAGGTATCAGGTTCAACTTGTACGGATACAAGTGAGAGTTCCAGAGTATGGTTGGACTACTCAAAAGGTTTTCCACTTTCTCAATTTCCTGGTTAATGGGGGTTCTTACCTGTTGCTGTTATGTGAACAGTTCAAAAATTCTCTTTTTTTACACATCAATTTGCTGTTTTCATGTTGACCCTGCTTTTTTTTTTCCATCCTGCAGTTCGCTGTGTTGTTTTTGTGTTCCGCAGGAATATAGAGAGCATAAATCCACCTGTTAGTGTCCCATTTGAAGCTAAGATGTTGTAATTTATAATCTTTATTTCTAGCTTGTTGGTTGATGATGGATAATTTGTTAGATTCTCCAACATATCCTAATTGATTTTCCAAGTATGGCTTCCTTCACCACATATGCACTCTTGGTTTTGTTTTGGGCAAAGATATACTATGAAGTTGGGGTTTGTTATCTGTGTAATTTGTTCTTTGTTCCGCTTTGTATTAACTTGGTTATATTGTAATATTGGTCTATGTATTGAGAAGGCATGTGCTGCATCTACTGATGGACTTAGGCCAAACTTCTTCACAATCAATGCAGTGGTTTATGCTGTTCAGGTGGAATTTCTTTTTAGTGTTGCATTCGTTGTAATACTCAAAATGAGAAATAAATAGGATTCATTTCTGCATGAAGAGATGCAAGTTTTCACTTTGTAGTTGTAAGTTGTATGACGGTTCAATTTATTTTACTAGTTTTGTTGTTTTTTGTGAATTTTGTTGTGGAGTTAGGATGTGCATGTTGGAGGATTTGACAAGCTGACTGCTCCTTTACTTTTATTGGGCTGCGCATGTCAGTTGATTTTTCCTCACACCTGCCTCATTTTTCACACTTAGTGATTTTGGATTGTAGCTTGTAAGCAATGGTGAGCATTTGGTCCTTCTTGATTTCTTAATGTAGGGAATCCATTAACTGGGAGAGTGTTGGGGTCGATAGCTTGAGTGAGCATACAAGTGGGGTTGAACCCATCTAACATAAAACCAATTGGCTTATGTTAAGGCTCAATCTACTCCACTTTTATGCTACTTATTATTCATGTTTATTACCGATGTGGGATAATCCCAACATCTCCAACACTCCCCCTCAAGTGCAACTGGGCCTAGACCAGTTGCCACCTGACAAACATTCCTTGGCCTATCTCCTTGGAGGCTTAAAGTCATCAACATGACTAGTCTTTTTGCTAGCCCAAATTCCACTAGGACTTTAACACGAACCCTGTATCTCGGTTGTCAGGCCTTCTTCTCGCTCTGATACCATATCATATAACCGTTTGACCCAAAAGCCCTACGTTGATAGGTAAGCTCAATTGTAGTATTTATATTATTCCTAACAGCCTGATACCATGTAGAGAATCCACGGACCGGTAGAGTGTTGGACTCGATAGAGTGAGCATACAAGTGAGGTTGAACCCATAAGTGAGGTTGAACCCATCTAACACAAAACCAATTGGCTTGTGTTAAGGCTCAATCTACTCCACTTTTATGCTACTCATTATTCATGTTTATTACCGATATGAGATAATCCCAATATCTCCAACACTTAATATTTATGGTATATGGTTAATTTGAAAGTCAATTTTAAATGTACTCTAAACCTTATTCTCTGAGGTGAGTTGTGGTGAGGTTAGCATACAAATTGTCAGGGCGGACCCATGTTCATGTGTCTCACTTTTAACAGTTAACATTATAAGATATATGCTACACTCTCTTAGTGTGCAGATTTTTGAAGAAAAATTTCTTCTACGTTTTTTTTTTGTTTCAAATATATGCATACATGGGATTCTAACTCAGAAAGTTTATTATATTCAACAAGGCTAAAACTTGTGAAATTATATTTTAGAATTATTGTTTTTTTTTTACTTTTTCTTCTGTTATTCTTTCATTATCATATCGACTACTACATTCACCTCTGTCGTGGCCACTGATGTCTTTCATTGGTTGTCATTTATATGTATATATTTTTATCTCATAGTAAAAAACATCGCATTATTTTTTAGAACAAAGTTAATGAAAATTAAAGTCCAGTTGAGCAATAAGCACACAAATTTTAAAAAATTTCATTGCTTAATTGTCATTTGCACATTTCATTAATTGAAGCTAATTTTTGTATTAATTATATTTAGTGCATATGTTTTACTAGAATATATATAGAACTTCTCTAAAATTTAATCTGTTAAAATTTTGCGCCCCTTCATGTATGATTTTTGGTTTGCCCTCTGTAAATTTTGGTATAGTAGTTTTGGTTTGTATGGTGGAAAAATGACAAGTAATTTGCCGCCCCTTTCAGAATGTGGAAACTGGAAACACAAATTCTATTGGACCTTTGCCTTCAATTAGTGAGGGATTGCTTGCTTGCTCCTGCTGAGATGTAGGAAAATAGTGTCTTGTGCACTTATATCATTTCTCACAAAATCATTAATAGGCCTAGTTATGTGAAACTTACTTATCAGTGTACAAGACCTTCGGATATAATATAATTTGTAAATTAATGAGTGAATCAAAATGCCAATTGCCAAGTCAAAAAGCAAACACTAAGTCTTTAACCAAGGGTATCTAGAAGCTAATAGGAAGAGGCCAAAATTACTAGTAGCCAAGAGAGAAACAATTGAGGGGAAGCTAATTCTATTTATGCTCATTTATTCATGAAATCCTATCCGTTTTGGTTTTATTGCCTTAGCATATGCTTGTAGCCTTGTATTGACAGTCATTTGTGCTAAAAAATTGTCAATCATTGGTAGTCTAATAAGAGAAATGTTAGCTTGTGCGTTGACAGGTAATTTGGACGTTTGAGTTCCTCATTGAGGTCAAAGTGGAAGCATCCTCACTTGAATTTAGGTTGAATATTCTTATATCCAAGGTTACATATGTAAAGTTAGTTGCTTGTGTGGGTTTAAGTATGGCCTAAGGAGGTTAATTGGATCACAAGTAGCATATTCATGGATGTTGTGTAAAGGGCTTTGAAAATTTGAGTAGTTACTAGTTTTTCCAGACAAACTTATTGGTAGGTTTTTCGAATTTCTAATGTACCCTTACATCTTGTTTCTCTTTATGAAAAGGTTTTTAGCAGTTATCGCAAGCTATGCTTAATGGGATTTATATTTTCATTTTTAACTTAAACTATCAAAGGCTTTAGAGTTAGATTTGCCATTTCACTTTTACATTGTAATTGTAATACAAACCATCATCTCTAATCTCAACTTGTTTTGGGAAAATAGAAAAAGATAATTAGGCACATAATGTTCATTTTCAAGGCATCTTTACATAGAAAAGGGTATTCAAGAAATTTAATTTATGGGTGGTAATTTTGTTAATAATGTTAGAACTAGAGGTATTAGTCGGGAGAAAGTTCTAAACAGTAGCAACAATTTTTAGCACGAAAATGAATAGTTATTTCGACCACTTCTGTTTCACTCAAGATGGATACTAATGTTTCTCGTTTCTGTCTTGAAATCTTGAACTCATGTTATGTTTGGCATTTCCCGGTGTCCGTTTCTATTTTAATTCCTGTATCCGTATTTGTCTCTCTGCTACATAGGTTCCACTCCTGTAGAATGTAAAGGGGGAACATAAGGTTTCATTTAGCTCAGTGGAAACAAATAATCAAAATGAACCAGAAACTTACTTGTTCATGATTTGTTTGATGCAACTCTTATTCCTCAATAGATTTTAAAATGCAGTCGTTTCAAGGAAGATGGTTTCATAGAAAGCCTTTTAATTAAATTCATGGATAAAGTATTAAACAATTAATATTTATGTGAACCATTCGCCGACGTGATGAAACAATTTGTATCCATTTTCTTATTATAGTTTTTTACTCCAGTTGAAAAGTGTTGTTTACTGTCAAAATTGTATCTCTCACCCCGCAGTCTATTTTTTGCTTAAATTATCACTATGATGGAAATTACCATCGTCTCTTACCCATGTTTACTGTGACTTAATCTATTTCAGATTGCAATGTGGTTGGTTTTATGGTGGAAGAACCATCATCTTGTGGTGGTCATTTCTAAGATGTTCTTTGCAGGTATTTTCTTTTTTGCAAAATAGTAAAGAACTCTACATCCTTTCATCAGTTATCGTCTGTGCACATATAGGTTGTTTTCTCATGTATCTTTTGGCAGGCGTGTCTTTATTTGCAGCTCTTGGTTTTCTACTTTATGGCAGAAGGTAATATATTTCAGTTTATATGCTACATAAGGCATTTGATGTTAGATGAGAATGGGCAGTGTCATCATAGTTGTTAAAGGCGCGTCTCATGATGGGCGCCACCCTTGGAGCCTCGGCATATGATTGGTGAGGTGGTGTCCAAAAGGAGCGCCTCAAGGGTGCGCCCAGGCTTGCCTCACGGACACTTCTTTCGTAAAGGGTTTAATTTTGCATTAATATGTATTTCACATCCATTTTTAAGAATTCTAATAATAAAATATAAAGCTAGATATTCCTAATCCAATTCTTATTAAGGCCAAATTAAAATAAGTCTAGATATTCCTAATACAACATGTAAAATGTACACACATGTATATATACTCCAACAATTCTTTTTTATGGTTTTAACTTACTTTAATGTATTTTTCATCTATTTTTAAGAGTTTTTAATAAAAAATAGAAGGTAGATATTCCTAATTCATTTCCTTTTAAGGTTAGATTAGTTCAAAGCTAGATATTCTTAATGCAATATGTAAATTTTACATGTATGTGTACCTCTAACAAGACTCCCAGTTCTTTTTTGGTATGTTATTGAATCTAACTTCACTTTGTAAGCAAAAAAAGTTTTGTAAATTTTTGCACCCAATGTACCTCAGGTGCATGCCCCACTTCGGGCGAGGCTAGACCTCTTGCACCTCTAACAACTATGTTTATCGTGCCAGGTTTTTTTTTAAAAGTACTTTAATGTTTGATGGGCTTGAATTCTAAGCAGGTTGCCCATCCATATTTACAATTATGTCCAGATGACCACATGAGAAATTAATTGTTTGTCAAAGTCTCAATGCCATGCTATGTCTTTGGCCTCCAAATACCTATCACGCTATCACCATCCCCACAAACAAATCACTGATTATTTTTTGTTGTCCATAGTTTTCCATTTTCGCTTAGCTAAATTTATAACCTTACTGACATGATTTTAGACTTCTCTAAAATACCGCTGCACAAAGTTTTGCCAACAAGTTATATGTGAGACACTGATCACCCCACAACTTCATGTCCCCATGACACAGTTAAACCTTGTCAAGCTTGCCTACCAATTTTGTGTCACTTTTTGCTTACCTAGGGTATGTTTGTTGAGTTGATTTGAACTTATCTACTTAAAATCCTTAGTGAGTTTTATTCTAAGGTGGTGTGTGTCAGGTCTAGGGCTGATCTGACTTCAGAATTATAAGAAATAGAATAGGTGAGAAAGAAAGGAGATATATTAGGGCAGAAATAGAGGGAATGAGGAAGAGAAATGCAGAGAATAATAGAGAAGAAAGAGAAATATACGTGATAGTCATTGATGATAGAATTCAGTACATCTTAGGAATATAGAAAAATATTCTGCAATGGCTAGGCACAAACTGCCAAAACAGCAAAACAGAATAGTACTAATTCTAGATAAGGATTACGGCTGACTCAGCCCTACTAAATTACTGAAAATATTCTATAGCCAGCTGATACAACAACTTCTAAAACACTTGTAGAAATAATCTAACAACTAATAACTGAATAATAGAAAATAACTAACTTAACTGTCACTTCTATTTTGCTGCAACTAACTTCTTCCTTCTGCACCTGACCCCCTTTAGAGCATTCTTGTTCCTGTTGACAGAATAAGCTATGATTTGTTCCTAATTAGGGATAATCTGTACATCAATTATGTATTTATTTACTTGATAGGCAAGAATACTTGATGAGCAAGTACATTAGTAGTATAAATAGCATTGTTTGTAACATGTTTTATACACGAGAGAAATAACAAATATATTCTCATATGAAAATCTTCATGGTATCAGTAGCCAATGCTGCTTTTTGAGGTTGAGTTGTTTATCCCTCTGCAACAGTTCTTTCTTTTGTTCAACAGTTTTAGGGTTTCTCATATAAACCTACCCTAAAGCTGTTATTTTGTCTCACTACCTATCCTCAAAGACGCAGCAGCTCATTTCCGGTGCCTCTCCAGAATCCTGCGACGAAAAGTCTAGTGGTTGACCATCACGCTCTGGCGCGTGGAGTTACGGTGAAAATTGAGGGCGGCGCATGGGGGCGCGTGTGGGCTTCGTTTCCGAGGATTCTTCCACTGACGACATCGACTTCAGATTTCCGGTCGGCCTATGCTGTCAGTTTTGTGATTCCGGCAGTCTTGTATTAGTCTCTCACAAACAGTAGTCATTTTGTTTCCAGCTCTTTTCTGGTAATTTTGACAACTCTGTTTGTGATAGTTTTCTCCTGTTTGCACCATTTTGTACAATGGGAGACTTGAAAATGGTAGAGAATATCAGTGCATCTTAGATTAGTTCGATTAAATTAGATGGAGGTGGAACCTAGCTTGCTTGGTCTCGTGCTTGTCTATTATTTGTTAAGTCGAGAAAAATGCTAGGATATTTGACTGGAGATAAAAAGCCTCCTGCAGTAACCGATGCTTAATATCCTCAATGGGACTCAGAAAACTCCTTAGTCATGACATGGCTTTTAAATACTATGCACACGAAAGTCGTGAAACAATATCTGTTGCTTGATACTGCTGAGAAAATTTGGAAGGTTGCCAAGAATACGTACTCTATGAAAGGAAATGATGCTCAACTCTTTGAAATTCAGAATAAAGTCCGCAACACAAAGCAGGGCGACCTCTCAATTACCGAGTATTATTCCGAGCTGAGTTGATTGTGGCAGGAAATTGATTACTATCAGAATTTTCAAGCAAGATGTCCTGCAGATACAGAAATCATTCAACAATTCCTTGAAAAGGAACGAGTATATGATTTTTTAGCTGGCCTCAACCCATAATATGATCAAATTCGGGTCCATATTCTTGGTAAAAGTCCTTTTCCTTCTCTTGAGGATTCTTATTCTTATGTTCAGCAGGAAGAAAGCCGAAGAAGTTTAATGCTTCATACCCCTATGATGGAAAAGTCTGGTTTAATTGTCTCACGAGAGCAACCTAAGGTAGAGAATGTCAACAAGGATGACCTACAGTGTGACTATTGTGGAAAATTCAGGCACACAAGGGAGACTTGCTTCAAACTACACCCTAGACCAACTAGGGGTTGTGGAGGAAGAAGAGGAGGTTACACAAAGCCTCAAGCTCACATGGTAGATAATGAGGAGACTTCATCAAATGGAAATATTCTAACTTCTAATGAAATTCAGAATCTCCGTGACCTCTTGACGAAGATGGACTCCTTCGATTCTGCTATGGCTAGTTCAAATTTTGTGCAATCAGGTATCTCCTTAAATACCAATTTGAATTCTTGGATTATTGATTCTGGTGCGAATAGACACATGACATGATCTGAACAAAGCTTCCAAAATTATATTCCTTGCTCTAAAGGAAATAATGTTAGGATAGCTGATGGTTCTTTGTCACTAATTTCCGGAACAGGTTCTGTTATCTGTACACCTAATATTCAATTATCATCCGCTCTCCATGTTCTAAAATTTCCCGTTAATCTTTTATCTGTCAGTTCCATAACAAAAGCCTTAAATTGCAAAATTGAATTTTTTCCCAGTCATTGTGTTTTCCAGGACCTTCAAACAGGGAAGAAGATTAGCAATGGTAGATTGCATGATGGCTTGTATATGGTTGATGGTAGTTGGGACTCCGGAAGTCAAGCATAGTTTGGGGAAAACAAGGTTATTAACTACGAGGTTTTGCAGTGGCATCGTCGGTTAGGTCATCCATCATTTTTTGCGTTAAAAAGATTATATCCTAGTTTATTTTCCAAGACAATTTTTGAGTCATTATGTTGTGATGCTTGTGAGTTTGCTAAGCACACAAGGAACTCTTATTCATTAAGCAATAATAGAAGTACTACTCCTTTTACCATTATTTATTCTGTTGTATGGGATCCAACTCAAACAGTCTCTATAACCGGTAATCGTTGGTTTGTTACATTTATTGATTGTTGCACTAGGATGACATGGTATACTTGTTTAAGGCAAAAAGTGATGTTTTCTCTATTTTCAATCCTTTCACAAAATGATATTCACACAGTTTGACATTAAAATAAAAATTTTGCGCACTGAATATATGGATAGAGTTTTTGGAGCATACTTGGAATCACATGGGATAATTCATTAGACTAGTTGTCCTTATACTAGTGCTCAAAATGGAGTAGCAGAATGAAAAAATAGGCATTTGTTGGAAGTTGTTAGGTCTTTCATGTTTACTATGAATCTGCTTAAACCTTATTGGGGGGATGCCATTCTTGCAGCTAATTACTTGATTAACATGATGCCACTAAAAGCCCTGGACTTTAGGAGCCCCTTAGAAATGTTAATAGGAAAAAACACATATGTTGTTCCTCCTAAAGTGTTTGGGTGTATATGCTTCATTCAATTACAAAATTGTGGGAAACTTGATCCTCGTGCTCTTAAGTGTATTTTCTTGGGTATTCTCCTACACTGAAAGGATACAAATGTTACCATCCCCCTACACGTTGTTGTATGTAACAATGGATGTTACCTTTCGAGAATTCGAGTCGTATTTTGTTAATTCCCCATCACATATTCAGGGGGAGACTCCTCAGGTTGAAGATGTGATGCTATTTGATGTTGAACAAGAGAAAGGAGAAACTGAAAGACAGGGGGAGGAAAATGGGAGGTTGGATAAACCTAACTTGTTAAGATATTCGAGAAGGCAAAGAATAGAAGAAGCCATTATGCAATCTGCCATTGATGATTCTTCTTCTCCTTCCTCTTTAGTTGAGTCATCAACTTCTCCAAATAATGTTGATTTACTTGTTGCCCAAAGAAAAGGAGTCAGGTCTTGTACTAATCATCCTTTATACCCTTTACCTAACTTTGTCTCTCATCATTCCTTGTCTCCCTCCTATATAGCCTTTGCTTTCTCTTGTCTGTGTCTATTCCACAAGATTGGAGAGAAGCCATTGTAGACCCGAAGTGGAAGCATGCTTTGCTTGAAGAAATGAGAGCATTATCCAAGAACGAGACTTGGGAACTTGTTCCCCCAGCAGACAAGAAGTTGGTAGGTTGCAAATGGGTGTTCACTGTCAAACACAAGGCGGATGTCTCGATAGAAAGATACAAGGCTCGGTTGGTTGCAAAAGGTTTTACTCAGACCTATGGAGTAGACTACCAAGAAACATTTGCTCCATTTGCAAAGATGAACACCATAAGAGTCTTATTATCATGTGCTGCTAATCATGATTGGGACTCACACCAATTCGATGTCAAAAATGCATTTCTTCATGGAGACTTGGAAGAAGAAGTTTACATGAATATTCCTCCTGGATTTGAGAACCACCAGAGGGGAAGTCTATAAATTTAGGATAGCCTTGTACGGTCTAAAGCAATCTCCAAGAGCTTGGTTTGACAGATTTAGCAAAGGCATGTTTTCATTCGGTTACAAACAGAGCCAAGAAGATCATACTCTCTTCATAAAACATCAATGGGGTAATGTCACATTACTCATAGTATATGTTGATGATATAGTTATGACAAGAGACGACAACGAGGAGATAGCTCAATTGGAAAAATTGTTGGCTTGTGAATTTGAGATTAAAGCACTGGGAAAGCTCCAGTATTTCTTGGGAATTGAAGTTGCTAGATCAAGAAAAGGGATCTACATTTCTCAGAGAAAATACGTCCTAGACTTGTTGACGGAAACCGGGATGTTGGGTTGCAAACCCATGGACCCTCTTATTGAAAGCAATCACAAGCTTTAATCTAGGATCGGAAAGTCAGTAGACAAGGCGAGATATCAGAAGCTCGTAGGTAAGCTCATATATCTTTAACACACGAGACTAGATATAGCCTACGCAGTTAGCTTGGTGAGTCAATTTATGCATGACCCACGAGATCCACACATGCAAGCTGTTTTTCGTATCTTGAGACACTTGAAGTCCGCACTTGGAAAAGGTCTTCTTTTGTCGAACCATGGTCATCTCCGAGTTTTGAAGTCTTTACGGATTTTGATTGGTCAAGATCCCTTGATGATAGAAGATCTACTTCCGGTTATTGCACTCTAGTAGGAGGAAATCTTGTCACTTGGAGAAGCAAGAAACAGAGTGTTGTTGCTAGATCAAGTGCGGATGCAGAATATAGAGCCGTGGCCCAAGGCATTTGCGAGACTCTCTGGCTGCTTGAAGATATGAAATTGGCAGAGGATGGAAAATTATCTCTATACTGTGACAACAAAGCTGCTATCAAGATTGCTGATAACCCAGTTCAGCATGATCGAGCAAAACATGTTGAAATTGATCGACATTTCATCAAAGAGAAATTGGAGGAAAATAACCTTGATCTAATCTATGTTTCTTCCAAAGAACATTTAGCAGATGTCCTCACAAAAGACCTCGACAAGCGCACTTTTCATACACTAGTTTCCAAGTTGGGCATGTGCAACATCTTTGCACCAACTTGAGGGGGAGTGTTGACAGAATCAGCCATGAATTGTTCCTAATTAGGGATAATCTGTACATTAATTATGTATTTATTTTCTTGATAGGCAAGAATACTTGATGAGCAAGTACATTAGTAGTATAAATAGCATTGTTTGTAACATGTTTTATACACGAGAAATAACAAATATATTCTCATATGAAAATCTTCAGTTCCCAAGAATGAAAAAGGTAAGGAATTGCTTGTTGATGTAGTTGATGTCCTCCCAAGTGGCAACAATGGTTGGAAGCCCTTTCCATTTTATAAGTAGTTTATGAGTTGGTATACCCTGAATCCTCACATGTCTGCTGTTGTGATTTGTCTGATGTTGCGGTATATGAGTTGCTGAATTGGCTTAGGTGGGGTGTGGGTGCTGAATTCAGGCTGAGAAGAATTTGGGGATGTAATAATTACGAACAGCCTAGAAAAAGAACCCTTTCCACCCTCTATGAATCAGCATATTCTTTTATTTCATACTCATCATTCTTACGACCATTTAATCTTTCATTCCTTTCAACTCTACTGCCTTTCCTTCCCTATTCACCACCACTTTGTTATCACCAAAATCAGAAGTCATAGGAGAATGACTTCTCATCCAATCAACTCCTAGAATCAAATCATAATCACCTGATTCCAGAACTCTTAAGTGTAAACTGAAACTTAGAATATGCATACTCCAAATGTAATCTTGACATATAAATGCAACAGTTAACTGACTTCCATCTGCTACAGTAACTGGAATTGGTTTAATAGGGGTCAAAGGCTAGCTTAGAATCAATAAAGCTATGAGTTCACCCACTATCAATCAGAATCAGTATTGGCTTTTTATTTATTATACCTCTCAACTTCATGGTGGTATCTGTCAAGCTTCCATCCATTGCATTGATAGATAATTGGAGCAATTCCTCTTCTGTTGGTGTTTCTTTTTCTCCCGGTTCAACCTCTATCTCTTCAGGTCCAATCACTTCATTTTCTTCATTTATAGCCAAAGCCATGAGCTTTTTGCATTGATGACCCGGGTGATACTTATCCCCACAATTCCTATAAGCTTTAGGTATTTTTGTAAGAGTTTTGGCTCTGCTGCCCTGAGGATCCAACTTCAGTAGGTCTTGAAGGTGTTTGAACCGTGGGCGTGGTAGAGTTAGGCTCAGCTTGGCATGGTTTACTGGTTGAAGCTAGTTCGAAGGTATTTTAAGGGCTGACAGCTTCAAAAGATTTTTCAGTATAATTTCCTGGTATTTAGCTTGCTTGATAGCAAGAAATAGATTTGCAGGCTCGAGCCCTTACTGCAGCTCTAATATCCGGCTTTAATCTTGCTACAAAACACTTAACGAAGTAGGCAGAGCTGAGTTCGGGATGCACCCTTTCTAGCTTGAGCTTCACATCTTCAAACTGATCTTGATATTGTAAAACAATAGTGGTTTGCTTCAGTTGAGCCATATGCTCAACCGCCTCACCGATGTTTGTCTCCTGAAACCTTTTTTCCACTTCTTTTTGCAATCCATTACTGAAACCATTTCTCAGCTTTGCCAAACATGTACAATCCGGCCAACTCAACCTTCCCCTCCTCCTGAACTTTTAAAACCAGGAAGTACCTAGCACATTTGCTAGTCCATAGGTCCACTTCTTCTCCATTAAAGCTGGGCAGCTCACATTTTGGCAACAACTCCTGCAAATATGGAGCTTTCTGGTTCCGGCCCTCCCTTGGAAATTCTAATAGGCTTGTATCAGGAGCTGGATTATGGTAAGAGGTGGTTTTGGCTGATAGATATTGTTAAGTGAGTTGGTTCTGAAAAAAACTGAGTTTGGTGTTGGCTGGTTAGACGAACTTGCTCGGAGTTGTGGGCTATGGGTCAAGTCTGGGTTTGGCACAGGGGTATTTGGGTTTGGTGGTCTTGTTTGAGGCATGCTAGGTGGTATTTCATTGTTGGGTAAGGTAATGACTAATGAGAGTGCTTGAGGACTTGGTTTGGGACTGAGTCTGGATTTTTGGGTTGGCAGGCTCCTTTCCCCTTGTGAATCTCATGAAAGCTTCTTTAAACTCCTTCAACTCCTCACCAATGTACATTTGGCCTTTCCTTATGCCTGATACTTCTTTTCTCCCTTCCACCACAATCCTTTCCAGGAGCAAGACCCAATCTTTCAAACAGTTTAGCATTCCTCTCATCTCTAGCATTGATTCTTTGTTCTCTTGTGTTGAATCTTTCGTTCAAGTTTCTGACTTGTTCTTCAAGTGACTCCATGATTCTTTTTGCGGTGGTTTTCTTGGTAGCAGGTTTTTTAACCATGAATAGGTCAGAGCACCTAGGCTCTGGATACCAACTGTCAGGTCTAGGGCTGATCTGACTTCAGAATTATATGAAATAGAATAGGTGAGAAAGAAAGGGGATAGATTAGGGCAGAAATAGAGGGAATGAGGAAGAGAATAGTAGATAAGACAGAGAACTATTCTTGATAATCATTGATAATAGACTTCAGTACATCTTAGGAATATATAACAATATTCTGCAATGGCTAGGTACAAACTGCCAAAACAGCAAAACAGAATAGTACTAATTTTAGATAAGGACAATGGCTGACTTAGCCCTACTAAATTTTACTGAAAATATCCTATAGCCAGCTGATATAACAACTTCTACAACTATTGCAAAAATAAACTAACAACTGATTAACTGAAAATAACTAACTTAACTGTCATTTCTATTTTGCTGTTAATAACTTCTTCCTTCTACACCTGACAGTGTTTGAAATTTTCAAAAGTTAACTAGTTCAATCTTATGGGTTCTTTGTTTTCCCCCTTAAAATATAAAAGTTGGATGTGTAGTTTTTTAGGCCTTCTAAAATTGTAGTAGTTGAATGAAAAGTATTTGAAATAGTGTCTTTTCATGGTTTTTCTGTCATGACTAACACATTTGTTTCTAAAGTATTTCTGAATTGTTATGTATTTTGGATTAGGTTGAGACCTGTTGCTATGTAGTTGTGACCTATTTTGACGAAGCTGCGGTCTTGTGTTTGATTATTTTTGTTCTTTTATTTTCATGTATTTGTTGATAATTTGACTTCTTCAGGTGGTTTTTGGGGTCCATGAAGTTGCAAAATGATAAATCGTTTCATTAGTCACCCTGTCCATTTCATTAAAGCTTTTCCTACAGGAATCTTTATGCCGCAATCTTACATACTATTTGAACTTCATCTTCTGGTAGGCTGTTTTGATGTTGCAGCACTTCCCTGTAGAATCCAAAGGGAGGCGTAAGAAACTGCAAGAGGTATGTAATTGTTTGAAAGTTATTGAGTTTTTGTTCTATCTGATGCTGTTTGTTAATTAAGAAGTGTTTTTATCCTATTTACTTTTCAATAGGTTGGTTATGTGACCACCATATGGTTCTCTTGTTTCCTCGTCAGATGTATTATGGTGAGTTATTGGTATTCCCTTTTTTTCATTCTTGTTTTCTTTTCTCAACTGAAATTTATTTGATGAAGTCTTGGTGCCTTTCCAAAATTATCAAAGCTTGGAATAGTGCTTAATTGAAATGTGGCTCTGACTTCGCACAACTATTGTTGTGTTGCATTACTGTTATATTTTTTAGCTGGTGATAGGTTGAAGCAGGTTGGTGGTATTGCTGCTTATAGTAGTTGGATGTTTACGTTGTGAGATATATTTTGTATTTTAATTTTTTTGAAGTTCATCTTAAATTAGCTTGCCTTGTCATTGTCGTGCCTCACATGTGCTTCAATGCATTTGATAAAGCTGTAGATCTTGATGTTTTAGATCATCCAGTTCTAAACTTCATATAATACCTGGTTGGTTTTTCTGAGAGTACTTAATTATAAAACATTAGTCATATTATGTTGTTGTCGAATGCTCTTGCTTGTTTTTTTAATATATAAATTAGGGTATGCTGAAGAAGTAATTAGAATAGCTTCTATGAACATTTTACCAATACACTGAAGGAACAGCAGCTTAGAACAAATGAAACTTCGATCAAGTATTCAACTGCAAGAATGCATTTTCTGATAGTGGTACCTCTCTGTTCTAAACATTTCTTGCTTGATTGATGAAAGTTCCAGCATAGAATGGGTGCAATACTCAGTAAGTTTAACTCAAATCATCAGATTTTGCTGCACTTTCCCTGTAAAATTGAATTTGCACGTGGCTTCCTAATATGTTGGTGTTATTTGGCGATATTTTTGGTTTAAGAAGGAAGTGGAATATTGCTGCTGTCAAAAATCTACCTCATCAATGAGATCTTACCAGCAACTATATCCATAGCTGAAATTTTGTCTAAGTATGTATCTATGCATTTAATTCTCTACTTTTTTCTGTTTTCTTTATAATCAATATGACACCATTTTCCTTGCAGCTGGTGGAGATTTTACCTTCTTCATTGGTGCTTTTCATTTTGCGGAAATTGCCTCCAAAGCGTGGCATCACACAATATCATCCTATTCGTTGAAAGGATCGGATAGGGCACATATCTAAATTTCAAATCTTGAGGATGGATGTTATTTTTCCTTTCAGTTTGGAGTAGTGCTTGCGATGAGATCAGCAGGGAAGAGAAATATTTAACTCTTTTCATTTTAGTGGGAGTGGGAAGCAAAATGTCTGTTCGATTTTGCAGATGTGCGGAAGAGATATGAAGACTTAAGGGTTTTATCATATGTGACAGTTATTAATTGATTCATTGTTCTATGTCTTGTGTCTTATTATTTAGCTTTTGCATGAACGGTATCAATGAAAGGTGTTAATTGTAAGAGTTGGATGCGGACCTGAAGTTCATTCAGTTCCATGCCTCCTTTGATTAATGTTGTAATGTGTTTGTTTAAGCTATTGTTTTCATTCCTTAAGCGTCTTTTTACTAGAATACAAAATTGTACATGGAAACCCCATGCAGCATATGATGAATAAAAACATGGAGCAGATTAGAATTAAAATATGGCCAAAAAACTTTAAACTTTCATTTTTTGTTTGTTCAACTTCTGATAGCAAAGCACATACCTGGAAATTTCTCTGGCAGGGATCATTCTTGCTTGCTCTTGTGTAATGGCGGAAAGTATTTTGAGTTGTGTTGATTTGATGAGAGCCAATATCCAAGAAATCTGATGAAAACCTGTAGAATGGAGGTTTAAGTTAGATAGTTGTGGTTTGACTATTAGGTTTACATCATTACATTTGGCTGTTTTGAATGGTAGGTTTCATTTCTTTCTTGAAAAGGAAAATAAATTTTGTATTTTGTTACAATTTGATAAAAAATGAAATATTCTTGAACCCTCAATTACTCTATCTGTATCAGTCAATAATATGAAATCATAGAAAAAAGAAAACAAAATCTCTCTTGCAATTAACACAATTGTAAATTCAAGAATAAATAGTGAAAATACATTGATAATCTTAATTGACAATTAGAATGAAAATTAATGAAAATGTTAAAACAGAGTACAGAACTAGGCATGTATGTCTGGTAAGATAGAATGGCTACTTTTGTTATAATTTTGAGACCTCGATTTGTGACCTAGTTAATAGATGACGTGAGTTATGATGATTTTGATTTTAACAAAGTAGATTTTACTTTGCAATTTATCACCATTGGATTAATCATCATACCATTAATTCGACGGTGATAAGGATCAAGGTAACGTAGAATTTGTTTCAGTAGATAATTTCATAAAGAGATTTAATATTGAATGACTAAAAAAAAAGATAGTTGCTACTTGCGGGATTCAAAAATGTTTTTTCGCATACATGTATGTAAAAGGCCCGGCCTAGGAGGCCCAAAGAAGGTAAAAAAGCCCACCTAAATTTACAAGAAGTTGAAGCAGCCGAAGAAACCAGCCAATTGGCCATTTTCATTTGGCTTCCCTCTCTCGCCTTTTCAGTTCTCTCTCTTGTGTGCTCGACCGAAGACATATTTCCTTCATCCTAATTTAACTGAGGTTTGTTCCCTATCACATAGTGCGTTCCGTGTTCTTCTTTCTTATAGCTTAAGCATATGTTAATTCTCTAACTTGTATTCGGGAATTGTGGTTTACAGAGTTCACTTCAAAATTCGAATTTCTTATCTCATTTTACTTTCCTGCTTCATTTTTCTATGTCTGTTCTGATATCAATTCTTCTATAGTTTCGGGGTTTTTAACTTTTCTTCAGATTGGGAGACATGAAAGATCCTGATATGAGATCAAGACATTCCGACTTCACTAAGTCCTTTAAACTCGCAATTGGTTCTTTACTCACCTCTTGCTCCAAAGAGGTACAGTATTTTCTCTTTAAAGTTGGATTGCCGTTATTTTTAAATTTCAAGTTCTTACACATTTGGACGTACTGATAGTTGATCTTCATTGAGATTATAGATTTTCATGTTCTGATGATGGTTAATTGGAAAACGCTATTTAACTTTAGAAAGAGAATTTGTTGAATTTGAAAAACTATTCAACTGACCAAATAGAAATCCATTGTTGTCAAAGCGCGTCCTGTCATGCTCTTCACCTGCAAAGTATTAATTACCCTATTATAAGTATATATACTATAACAAATTTATAGTTTCCAGTTTATAATTTGTTTTTTCTTTGCGCCTTCCATCTTCAGGCGCATGCCTTGCTCCTAGGCTCCAAGACTCCCTTGTGCCTAGCACAGTTATTAGGGTGCTAGGCATTACTAGGTGCAAGAGGGTCTTGGAGCCTAGATGCTAGGCGCCCCATATGATGTTAGGTGCTGATGTCCGTCAATGAGGGTCTTTCCGCTTTTCTAGTCTTCAAAGGTCCTGCAAAACAAATCCTCGGCCGGAGTTGTTTCCGGCGAAGATCCTCCGACGATCTAGTCAGTGGTCAGAGTAAAGAGTGTTTTAGTGAAGTTC
>CATIWQ010173496.1:0-23492 GCA_949673415.1 Euphorbia schlechtendalii | reverse complement strand
GCTTCCTCTTTTTGCATCGCGCGTTTCTCTCCATCAAAATCTCTCTTCCTTGTTTCGATTATCCTCGATTTTCTCTAGATCGAAGTTTCTTCAAGTTTCTGCTCTCTGCAATTCTTAAATTCTCTGCACAATTCCAATTTTCTAACTTTTCGACCAGTTTTTTTTTCAATTGAGAATGAGGATCCATGGAGTTGAAATCATGTTGTTGCTGATAGATTTCGTTTTGTCTCTTTTTCGTTTTGTCTCATTGGTCTTGGGAAGCCTGCTCTTCAAAGTATTTCTGAACTTAAATAAGTTAATTAAGTATAATTAATTATCTTACATGTTTAGATAACTTTCTAATGCATCACTTTTCAAGATTAATTTAACACAACTTGTTCTTCATACCAGTTAAATACCAGTTACCTACCAGATTCTAACAAGATGCAGAAAATTACAAGCTAAATACCAGTTAGATACCAGATTTTTAACAAAATGCAAAAAATTACAAGTTAATACAACTTAAATACTAGTTACCTACCAGATTCTAATAAGATTCAGAAAATTACAAGCTAAATACCAGTTAAATATCAGTTAGATACCAGTTTTCTACTACTTTCTTACTAGTTTTGACATTTTTTGTTCTTCATACCAGTTAGATACCAGTTAAATACCAGATTCCTACTGTTTTAATTTCAATACCAGTTAAATACCAGTTAGATACCAGTTTCCTACCACTTTCTTACTAGTTCTGACATTTTTTGATCTTCATACCAGTTAGATACCAGATTCCTATTATTTTAATTTCAATAACAGTTAGATACCAGTTTCCTATCACTTTCTTACTAGTTTTGACATTTTTTGTTTTTCATACTAGTTAGATACCAGATTCCTACTGTTTTAATTTCAATACCAGTTTCCTACCACTTTTTTACTAGTTTTGACATTTTTTGTTCTTCATACTAGTTAGATACCAAATTCCTACTGTTTTAATTTCAATACCAGTTTCCTACTACTTTCTTACTAGTTTTGACATTTTTTATTCTTCATACCAGTTAGATACAAGATTTCCTACTGTTTTAATTTTAATACCAGTTAGATACCAGTTTCCTACCACTTTCTTACTAGTTTTGACATTTTTTATTCTTCATACCAGTTAGATACCAGATTCCTACTGTTTTAATTTCAATACTAGTTAGATACCTGTTTCCTACCACTTTCTTACTAGTTTTTACATTTTTGTTCTTCATACCAGTTAGATACCAGATTCCTACTGTTTTAATTTCAATACCAGTTAGATACTAGTTTCCTACCACTTCTTACTAGTTTTGACATTTTTTGTTCTTCATACCAGTTAGATACCAGATTCCCACTATTATAATTTCAATACCAGTTTCCTACCATTTACATACTAGTTTCCTACTGTTTTGATTCAATAGTTTTATCTTACATGTTCTAATCACTTTCTAAGGCATTTTAATTAATTTCAAGATTAATTTGACATAACCTATTCTTCATACTAGTTTCCTACAACTTTCTTACTAGGTTTGACATTTTTTGTTCTTCATACTAGTTTCCTACCACTTACCTACTAGTTTCTTACTAGTTTTGACATTTTTTGTTCTTCATATCAGTTACATACCAGATTCCTACTGTTTTTTATTCAATACTTTTGTAGAATTCTTTTTTACATATTGTAATCACTTTCTAATGCATTTTCATTACTTTTAAGATTATAATTGTTTGTTATTGCTGCGGAGATAAACTTTTGACATGTATTTGTGTTACCTACCATACATTCATAACAAAATTGACACTTCTTGTTCTTCCTACCAGTTACATACCACTTATATACCAGTTTCTTACCAGATATCAAACAGTTGAAAAAATATTTTCGAAAAAGTATATTACAATGGATGGAGTTTCGAAGATAAAAATAAGACGAACAAAAAACTCTAAAACATCATGTCAAAAAAATGAGCAGTTTAAGAGATAATGGCGAAATAAGATAAGAAAATTAAAAAACAAGCGTAAAATATAAGGAATGTGAACATAGAAACTTTGGAGCGTATAGAAGATAAATATGAAATTTAATTGGTCAAATAAGTTAGAACATAAAACTTGGGCTAAAATTATTCCTAACTTTCAGCCCATTTATAAAACTTCCCCTATTTTTAATTGAATTACATTTGTCTCAAAATAATATTACAAAGTGTGGTTTTTGTTAATACTAAAAAAGTTAAGGATCCAACAAAATATCATAATAAAATTAATGAAACAAAAATATAATATTATATTTAAAAGGTAATATTGTTATTATTGATATAAATCATTATTATTCAATTAAGTATCAGTATTTTCAATTTCAGAATAATAAGTTTCAGTTCAGTTTCAATATGTTCAGTTTCAATTCAGTTCAGTTTAGTTCAATATCGTTCAGTTCAGTTCAGCTCAATTCAATTTCAGTATATTCAGTTTCAGTTGAAAAAAACGAAGCCTTCAAAGTTTTTCGAGAAATAGTGATAAAATACAGATACGCTACCTGATACGTATTGTCCTTTCTAAAACGACAAGTCGTTCTGTTTTGTTTTCGCATCAGCATCGTTCTTTTGTTGAGGCCTCAAATGACCAAATTAACCTCCCAGGAAAGGGCAATAGAGTCATATGTCATATTTCCCGCCATTTCATTTTCATGATTAGGAGGCTTTCGACTGCACTATTTGAAATCGAAGCTCTCAGTCGGAGAGGAAAATACAAGCGACGGCCTAATTACTTTGAAACCTGCAAGAAAGCTATCATTTCTCAATGGTAATCTCTTATCTTTATACTCTTGACCACATTTTATGATGCTTCTTTATGTACAGATCAAGTCATGGTCGAATTTGGTATTTGCGCTGTTGTGCTTTGTTCTTCAATTAGATTCCATTATTCAGATTTCATCTCATTCATTTTTTCAATTGAAAAACGAAACTTAGGTTATTGTGTGTATTTTGAATGAAATCCCCAAATTCGCTTTTTAGGTTTTGTCAATTTGAAAAGTTTCGATTCACAAACCATGCCATGAGTTCTTTATTTCTGGAACGGTTACAACCTTCTGAAAATAACAGGGAAAGCTCTATGAATTTATTAATTCTTATATTTTAAGAGTCTCCTATCAGCTGATCAGTGGTCACTTTCTTAAGTTGTTCGACGAAACTTCTAAGCTAAATGAGTGCCAAAACTCTCTTTTCTTAACTGCGCGTAATTTGTAGTGAATTTTCATCTAAGTTTGTAGTACCAAAAGTCTCTTTTCTGATTTGCAATTATCATCTGTGATTGTTTTTTAAGTGTGTTTTCTCAAATCATTGATGCAATGCAAGCTGTTTTATTATCATTTTTCCCTCCCTGGTTTTGTCATTTAAAAGTAATAATTCCCATCATAGGTCCTTTTCTCCTTCTAAAAGAAAGTATATTATATAGACAACATTATAATAGCTCTTAAATGCTTTGCACTTTGCATTTCTGTTACATGTTTATTTATTGATAAAATACAATGGTCCTGATAGTTTTGTTTCTTTGTATTGCATACAGTCCAGTCTCTAAATTAATTCAATTTCGTTGATTAAATGCAACTCAATTGGCATGCAGTCTAAGAAACGAGGGCTTTCATTGGAAGAGAAACGTGAGAAGATGCTTCAAATATTTTATGATTCACAGGACTTCTTCTTGGTGAGTTTACTGTAAGTCTTGCATTATATTCTGTATTCAGTTTTTTTCCAGCATTGTATTATTCTTGTTCTTAGTTCCTTAGTATCTTCAAGAAGAAACTTCAGTCCTATGTTTTGCTTATTGTTTCAGCTTAAGGAACTTGAGAAGTCGGGGCCAAAGAAAGGTGTTATTAGCCAGTCTGTGAAAGATGTTGTTCAGAGTTTAGTTGATGACGACCTTGTTTTAAAGGACAAGATTGGAACTTCGGTGAGTGACTATTTACAGTTGGTACATTTCCAAATCTGAAAGTAATATGGTGCTTGCTTGTGAAAGTTTGCAACTTACTCCCGATTTACATCTGGACTTACCAGTTGGTACATTTCCGAATCTGTGTTATTTTAACATTGAAAGAGCTAAGAAAACTTCAAATTTTCAGGTATATTTCTGGAGTCTTCCTAGCTGTGCTGGAAATCAGGTGATATTTTTTGAGATTTGACAACTTCCTTGCCTAGGTATTATCAAGTTGGTATGATCTTTGCTCTAATCCATCTCTTTAACAGTTGAGGAATGGGTGTCGCAAACTTGAATCTGATCTACAAAGCAGTAAAAAACGGCATGCAGAACTTGTTGATCAGTGTGCTGAACTAAAGAAGGGACGTGAAGAATCTGTGAGCATGGTCATTCTTTTCAGTTGAAATTTCCCTATTTTCATTCTCGGGTAGAATGAATTTAGGCGAATAATATCTAATTCAGTTGTTTCACTAGGATGAAAGGGAGGACGCTTTAGCTGAGCTGAAGGCCATTCAACTAAAGCATGAAGAGCTGAAGGTATAACCTGATCTTTGTTTGACTTCAACTTCTTTCAAAAAGATTCTAACTGCTCAAGTGATTAGGAGGAGATGGGACAGTATGCAGACAACGATCCTGCTACCATTGAATCAATGAGTAAAGAGAATCGTATTTTTTTATTTTGTATTGAATCTATGATAATCCTTGATAAACTAAAAGGTTTGACTTAATGGTCGTTTCATTTTCACATCTTCTCCTTCTCCCCAGAGAAAGCAATTGAAGTTGCACATGCAGCAGCAAACAGATGGACAGGTTTGACCTTTTCTCATACCTTTAAAAAAATGTCCAAAATCTTGCTTGATATAAAAAAACCATGCAGACAACATCTTCACGCTGCGGCAATGGTGTTCAAACAACTTTCCCCAAGCCAAAGAGCAGCTTGAAAACCTCTACCAGGAGGTATGCATATATTTCAATCTTTAGCATAGTAAGTATTTGTTATATTAAGTTGTGTACCATATCTATTCCACATAATGAAAGCTTAGACATTGATATTGGAACTCATATATATGCAGATTGGAATCACAGATGATTTTGACTATTTGGAGCCTCTATCAGTAGCTCCACTTAGCACCATTGATAATCATGTGCTGGAAGACAAGTAATGTAATAGATTGCAGAGTGGATAAAAGACACAGAAATCGTACATTTGCTCCAATACGTAAAAGGTACGCCTCAAGGTTAGTTTGTATGCCTTGACATTAATCATGAATTGTTTAATTCCTGCAGTCCTTTGTATTACATAGAATATCAGAATCTTTATAGCTCTGATGATTAACAAGTATGGTATAGGCTATTATAATTTGTTGCAATGCTTCTTACCAATCATGTTTCATTGCCCTGTTAGTGGCTCTTACATTGGTTAAACTTCTTATTCTCTCAAGAAGTATATGCTATCTTAATTTATTTATTTTGAATTAAAATTTGTTTAGCAATGAGTTACAAATGGAGAGTTATGGTAATGAATAGAGTTTTGAAAAAGAAAGAAATAGGAATGTGGACAAATTAACTTTATAGGTGGTAACGGGGATAACTTTTAAAATTGTTACAAGTTCTATCAGTCTTGATTGTGGTAGAGCATTACCCCAACAAAATTTTCCTTTCTGACTTCAGTTAAAACTCATCTTATAATAACGAATAACCACATTAATTATGGTTTGAAAAAATAAAGATCTTAAATTTAGTTTAGATTAAATTTGTAATAGCCAACTGTTTATTTAGTTTGCTTCTTTTTATGTACATGGTTCAGATTATTAGAGTATCATATCACTGATAATTCTCTCCTCTTTAGTATTGATATTATATAGGATTCTTTATATATATATTTTCTACTTAATTTGTTTCAGTGCTGAATCACCGATTTTACGCGTCTAAATGCCAGCAAATATCCAAGCTTTAAACTTCAACTTCTCATTCGCTGTTAATCTGATTTAGGTGTAATAATATACTATTGGAAAACTGTCGAAGCTTAGAATACAATTACTTCATGTTATTCACATTATAGCCTTTCATATTATTATTAATCTTAAATTTGATATTGTAATGACATATCATATTTCCAACACTCAAGACATCTCTTTCACTTTGATTTTGGTCTAAGATTAAGGAAAATCATAGGAATTAGGGATTCCTACGGTTTGGTTTGAAATTAGAAAAATAAATCAAGTGAAGAGTAAAAGATTATATTAACATGTTTATTCTCATTTTACTCCCTTAATTAACTCGATTTCCTTTTTCAGTCCAAATTATTTGGACCAAGTAAATAATTTTTGCCATGTGGATTCCAAGTGATAAAGAAATTGCAAATTTGTTAAAATATGAGTAATTGGGTAACGGAATATATACGATGGGGATAAAAGGATAAATTGATGATAGCACATGAACCAAAAAGTGATTTTGAAGAATTATAATAGGGATCGGGTTCTAAGAATCTCTCTCATGAATGATATGAGTTCCATTATCAATTTCCCAAAACTAGTACTTTGCCCCTCTGTAAGCTTTCACACTCTGCTTAATGATTCTTAGTTCATTTTCACAACAAAGTTACGGGTTTGTCTGGTACTGTTTTTCAAGTTGTTTCAACAAATTACTCTAAAAAATTTTAATAAAATTACATAATTTAACTTTGAAGAACACATTTTAATCCTTTGTACTATTTAATTAGAAACTATCTAATTATGTTTTCTAAAATAAATTTCGCTGCTAAAAAAAATTCTTGAAAATTGAACATTTCAGAACAGCAATTTGAAAAAACACGGGTTAAACTCTCTCCTCTCATTGCTCTGTTCCTAAATCTGCACAGATTTTAGTGGGTCTCTTTAAAGTAAGTATCTTTTATTGTCGCTAAAAAATTATTAGCCCCAAAATCCATTTCTTCCCTCACCGGATAAGAAGCAGCTCAAATCCCTACCGATTTCCCGCTAAGAAACCATAGCTGATAGATTACATGGTTTACATTGGAAGAAGATTCCACCAACACCCAGATTTGGCTTATGATTTTGGAGTTTTTGGCAGTCTTGTGACTTGTACACAATGTTTATTTTTGCCACACGTCATATGATTTTGAAACGTCTGCCTATGTTGCAAGCAAATAATTATTAATTTTTACTGTCAAATATTTTCCATACAAGGAACCACGACTTACAAGGAAATAATCAAGTTCTGAGGGGTAAGAAAAAAGAACCAAAGATCCAGAATAAAGATTAAAAGTTTTAGCCAACAACTATTCATTTAGATTGCTATCTTTTACGTACATTGTTCGATCCTTTTGATGCAAATCCCGATGCCCAAGAGTAGCATAATCTCCATAATACCGACAAATCCTTAAATTAGCTCATTTGCACCTGGAATTGTAGGACCCAATTGATTCAGCAATTAGAAGACTAAAGTTATCAGATTACAAGTACAGGATTTGGATAAACCAAATCATAAACGGCCTCCAAGCAAAAGCACCAAGAAGTAAAAACTCAGATACAAATTGATTTTCTTGACAACAGTCCATATAGTTAAAAATATTCTTTCCAAATTTACTATTACACAGATCTTAAATTACAAAGTGCACAAAAATACAAAAACCTGTTTAAAGTGCCATCTCAGCCTGTAAGGCAGCAAGTTCATCTTCCTCAGCTGTGCGCTTTTGAGGAACAGGACGAGCTGTTTGTCTGCCAGCTGGAACTTGCACTGGAGCTGCAGGAGCGGTGGTTGCTGGCTGAAGAAGCTGCTCTTCCAATTCCGCACCTTCTAATTCCTCAAGTTCGGCTTCCAGTTCGTCCTATAAACATTATTTCAATAATCTCTCATTAGTATATTTGACCAGACTCCAATGAATGTTACGAAACAAACAACTTATGTTAGTCTAAGCACAAAAAAATACCTCGTCAAAATCAGCTGCAGCACCAATGGGCGTTGAAAGTGCCTCTTGTATCTGTTTCATGTTTTCAGTCTGCTCGTTGATCTCATCCATGGTCTTGTCCACATCATCAATATTACTGTACAAGATCATTTCTATAATTATGTAAACAGCAGATCATTGACTTATAAAAGACCAAGACTCGTGTTGCACATACTCTGATATTAAGTAAGGTGAAGAAAGGAACAATAACAAATGCAGTGCACATGTCAACCATTAGTTAAAAAGAAAGACTTGGAAAGTGCCTAGGAGAAGAAGCATTTTTGCTAATTAATCCGAAACAATGAGATTCAAACTTGATGCAACCAGTAAAGTGAATAAAAAAATAATTTTGGTAGGAGTTGAAACATTTCTAAGAAAAGTAGCGCTTTTGATAATTTGTACAAATCAGTAGGAGATTCAACATGATGCAACCTGTACAAGAAGTCAGTGTAAGTAAAATTCTTGTAAGACAATGAAATGAATGATACATACGTTGCCTTTTGCATTGCCTTCATTGCAGATGCTCCAGACCTCAATGCATCCACAGTTTCTGTGGTTGCTTTTGCACCTTCTAACATTATCATCTGCAACATCATATAAGGAAAAAAAACCAAATTAGCAAATATAATAACATAAACGACACAAAAAAAATTACTATAACTTGTCATGCAAAATCTCACCTGGTCATGAATGCGCAATTGGAAATTTCCAAGCTGTTCTATTTGTTGTTCATAGAGCCTCTTCCTCTTCAAACATTGAATGGCCGCTGCAAAACAATTCTGTCAATCAAAATTCAACCAGGAAACAACTTTTCTATACTTATTATCTTTATCATCATCATAAATAAATTTAAGCAACCCTGTAGAATATAATGGAGTAATTCAAAGTAATTGGAAGAGACAAAGAGCTATTGTCTATTGTTTTTCTCTGTGGTATAGGCTTCACCACTACATCATAATTCTTCCAAATTGAAAACAATACACGTGATTCAATATACAGATTAACTTCCTTAGTACTCGAGCAAATATAATCTATCATGTTCCAAAGGAAACCAGAATACGCAATAACAAACAGTTGCCTTAAGAGTAAAATTCACAAGAATACTATCTGAAAAACTAAAAACTGCAACATATAATTATGCTAAAAGTAATATGAAATACATCAAGCTAATTCAGGCAACAATCGAAGAACAAAACAATACCTCTTTTATTCTTTGCTCGGGTGAATTCCCTAGCCTTCTCAACTTCTTGAGCAGCTTTTTTTATAAGCACTTTCTCTTTTTTCTCTAGCATTTCAAGTGTCTACTCAACATAACATACAACAGAAAAAGATTTCAGAACATGAAAAAGATATCTGTCATCGAGCTGATTTACATGCTTCCAAAAAATAATTTATCACACATCATCTTTTACAATATGAGCCCGAGAACAAGCTAATCATCATTCTAGCTTTTCTCAATTCCATTAACGGATCCAAGAAATTCTCAAATCTATTTCTCAAGATTATGAAATCCAACACGAAACAAATCAATAAACCAAAAACTGAAACAAACAATAAATTTACCAATTAAAGAACGCATGTATATCATTAAACAAACGTAAGGTGTATAATCGGTTCAAACTTATACCTCGTTCAATTTGTCTAACGTAGTTAGAGCATTGGTTTCTTGTTTAGGTTTTCCAAAAAGCCGGTTAAACATTGTTGCTTCTAAGTAATGCCTCCGATCTCCTAAATCACCAAAAATATCAACGATATCATGTCAAATTACACCCTAACTCCAAACTTATACTCCGATCTAGCGGAGAAACGTTTCATTAAAATTGAAACTGATCGAAATACTCCACCGAATAAAACGAAAAGAAAAAAAATAGACGAAGATATTACGCGTGACATACCTTAAAGGATTTTGGTAGAAATTGAAGAAGAGAGATCGAACTAGTAATTGATTACGGTTCTTAATCGAACCAGAGAGTGAAAGATGGAAGAGGTAAATTTTGGGATTTTGCTTAAGCGTGTTGTAAATGGAAGATGGAGGAGGAAGAGGACGCTGCTTTCCGTTTTCCTTACGCCGTTAACGTCACCATCTTTTAACGTGGCACCTATCAAATTAATTCTCCTTTATGGGTCCCACTATTTATCAATACGCTGCCGTTTAAACTCTGAACCAGTCACTAAAATTTGTGTTGTTTTGGGTATTTTGTTAACACACACCACGAAAATCCACTGAAAAATAACTTATTTATTTTGTACTGCATCCGACGGGAATTTTACAATATTGAAAAATTGAATTGAAAAGAATAGTGACATTATATTTCTAAAATCAATAATTCTAGTATTTACAATTATTGCATATATAAATCAATGTTTGCTAAAAAAATTGCACTTACTCTAAGAGCTAAATTGTAAACATTATAATCTAAGACATATTCTAGGATTCGAAAAATCAGTAATCAATCAATAATAAATAAATAACTCTTCTTAACACCTACAATTGCTTAAAAAGAACTCTATTTAGAAATTGTACTTTAACTATTTAATCAATGAGATAACTTTAAAATAACTTTATAAATTTAATGATAAAGAAACGTCATTTCATTATCTTCCCATAAACGTACATTAAAATGTCATATTTGAGAAGTATCAACTTGAGCCTCTAATATACAGAGAATATTTGTAAACTGCTCGATAGCCAAGGGATGCCAAAAGCAAACAAAGATTTTTTATTGATTAGTTTGATTTGGTGCATCTTCAATAAACATCATATTTATGTATAGCTATAAAGTATTGCCAATTGTTATTCACCTCTTCGCTAATTTTGTCTAACAAAAGGCCTAAAACATATAGACGTTCCTTGAACTTACAGTATAACCACCAAACAAACCAAAATTACACGTAACTCCTAATTTATGAAAAACGCTGCCGTTTACTCTTTAACATTAAGGGCTATTGCTTATTTCTTTGGAGTATAGAGGTAGATCTGTTCGTCGGCGGGCCGGGCTGGGTTAAGGTCGGGTTTGGTGGGTTTTTGATTAAAAACACTAACCTAAGCCCGGCTCAAGTCCATAGTTTAGAACTTCGGGTTCGGACTGGGCTTGGATCGGGTTTACAAGATCATTTCCAAGCCTGACCCAAATTCATGTATTTTTTTAATTTTTTATTAAATTAAATAGAAAAAATATATTATAAGTCAAAATATGTTTAAATTTTTTAAGATCATTGCATTGTTTACTTAAAATATTTACTATTTAGTAACATTTATTGTAATCGAATATATTAATAGAATAAAATACAAAATCTTAAAATAATTATAAATTTAATCTATAAATATATAATAAATAAATAAAATTATTCGTCGGATCAAACTTTGTTATTTATATAAAAATCAAGCCCGATTCATAAACATTCGAGTTTTGATGGGTTCGAACCGGACCAAATTTTTAAAAAAAATAGATGTTAAAACCCGATCAGTTGAAACCGGCTCGGCCATCCAACGGGTCTAACAGAGGTGTCGTGAAACTTTCGTAACAAGTTCTCGTAATAAACAACAAAAGTACTCATCTTTGTCTTCCTCCCTATCACTCCCCTCTCTTGCTTTTAATCTTCACCCTCACAACAAAAGTCGAATCTCTCCCCAAGCTCCATTATTAAATCTGCACAGATTAATGGGATTCTTCAAGTTAGTATATTTTCCTTTAGTTATCAATTTATTTACCCTAAAATCAATTTCATCCCTCACCACAGAAGAAGCTGCCCGAATCCCAATCGATTTCCTCGAGTATGCGAAGAAACCAGAGCTTGTAGATTACATGGTCAAAATTAGGAGAAGAATCCACGAAAACCCAGAACTTGGTTTCGAGGAATTTGAAACGAGTAAGCTTATTAGAGCTGAGCTTGACCATTTAGGTATCCCTTACAAGCACCCAGTTGCAGTTACAGGGGTTGTTGGCTATGTTGGGACCGGTCAGCCTCCTTTTGTTGCAATCAGAGCTGATATGGATGCTTTAGCTATGGAGGTATGCTTATTTTTCTGACTGATTATATTAATGCAGGAACCATATTTTGTAGGTGCAACTAGAATGCCAATTCTTTCATATATATTTGGCCTTGTCTTGTTGCATACAATGTTTGTTTTAGACTGATGTCATTTGGTTTCGAAGTATTTGCTTATGTTGTAAGCAAAATCTTTATTCATTTTTGCTTTTTGTCATATAATTTCCATATATTTGCCTCAGTTATATACTGATTACCACCACTGCTAAATGTTTATTGTTATGAAAGTCACATGTGGGGTCACCGAAAGTTGTTTTTTCGGGGCCCATCACCGAAAGCCACCGAAAGTAACCGAAAGCCACCAAAAGTTGATTTTTTGGGAGCCATCACCGAAAGTTGTTTTGTCTCTATGCTTCAACATTTCATTATAAATAGGATGAATTGCAAAGCAAATTATCATCACAAATTTGAGAGCTTGAAAGCATTTGGAGAGTTAGAGAAAAATTAGTAGAGAGGAAGATCAAAAGCAGGTCAAGCAAAAATTAAGTCTAGTAATTTTTGCGCCATTGATTACATCTATTAAGGGTTTTTTTCTTTAAGAGAATTTCTCTAAAAACTCTCGGGGATAATTGGGTGTGAGGTGAGAGTTTTGTAAGCACTGTGTAACTTTCTCCATAAATAAAGTCTGCAGCAGCTCCGGAGAGGTAGACGAAATTGGCCGAACTCCGTCATCATATATTGTGTTATTTTTCCACTATTATTTTTCGCATTCCATTAATCTGGTAGTGAGGGAATTACCACGTTTATTCCCCAACAAAGATCATCCAGCTGCTGTATCCAATCTCAAAGGAAATCCTACATCAAATTTTTTCTCCATATGGATTGCTGGAGAAGGTTGAGATGATGCAGCCATCTACTGAGTTTCAAGAAGCTCGAATTTACTTCTATTCCTTGGTAAGTGCTATTGCTGCCATGCTTGCTCTTCATGATTGTTGTATCTTTGATGGTTGTTGTAGGTTTCAAATAGAGTTTACACCAACTGAATACAAAGGATGGGTTATCTTTGAAAAATCATTAACTGCAGAGAATCGTAAAAGTGAGAATGAAAAAGAAACTGGTTGTGTTTCACAATCGGACACAACAGATGCAGTACAACTGTTCGATAAAAGTTCTAAGACTAAATCAGAGGAAGAACACTGCTATAGCGATGCTTCTTTAGGTGATAACTCTGGTAAGGATTCAGTTCATTCCGTAGTTGCACATAACCTGTTTGATGAAAGGTTTGAGATAGAAAGGGGTCTGATTCTCGTCTTTTGTGGGTTATCATCCAAGATCTAGAATATCCAATTACTGAAGATGCACTTAATCGCGTTTTCTCTCTTTACGGATCAGTGAAGAATATTGTGATGTTTCGTCCAACAACTAAGCTTCGACACTGATTCGTTATCAATCTTCAATGGAAGCTGCCTCAGGCTTGTTTTTTCTCAACGGACGCAACATATATAATCATTGTTGTCGGCTAACCATTCGAAACGAGCCATGGGATAATGATTGTGCTCCAAACAAGAAGGAAAAGCCAGTTGAGAATGGTGAGGATCATATTCAAGATTTCAAGCTCAAAAGGGAGAAAGGAGATTCCTCTAGCAATGTTTCTAGCCAATATCTTGAATCGAAATCAGTGGGGTTCAAAGAGCTTCAATTAGATTTTGAACAAACACCAGAAAATGGTGCACTCAAACTGTTTGATGAAAGTTCCAAAAAGAAACTAGAGATCAAAGTTACAGATCAAGTCCAAGAACTAGCGAAAAAGAAGCAACTACGAGAACTTGCTATTAAGGAATCATTTGAAGGTAATTACAACAAAGAAAAGGTAACACTCAGTTGCAAGAGATTCAACATGATTCAATTCATTTTTCAGTTGCACACCAAATGTTTCATAGAAAGCCTGAAAAGGAGCTGCAAGAAGAGCATCCCTATAGCAATTTTTTTCAACCTGCTTTCGGGTTGATATTCGAGATGAAATCGGAGGCTCATAATATGGAACTTGAGCTGAAAGAGACACGTGAAGGAGGGTTGTCAACTGCTTCAATTCAATCTGACTTCCCTAATGAGATGAGCTCTGATGGCCATCAAACCTTGTTTCTGTTTGACAGAGGGAAGAAAAAGCAGCTTGGTTTGGGTTCAACGCTCCATCAGTTCTCTATCTAGTGATTCATCATTGGTTCAATTCATTCTTGGGGTCAAGAATGATTTGAAGGGGAGGGTATTATCATGTATTGAATAGGTTAATAGCTCAATAGAATAAAGGCAATTTTGCTCTTTTGCCCTTAGTGCCACCTAGGCATATTTAGTTACTCAATTTTGTATAAATTTAGTATTGTAACCGAGAGTTAAGCAATTAATGAATATACAAACAACTCTCATTCTCTTTATAAACTTCTATCTCTCCCTTCTCTCTACTTCTTCTCCTTCTCTGTTCTTACTCTTTCTCTCCCTAATCTACCTTTCTTCTAATTTCTCTCTTCTAAGGTCGCAGTTTAGATTCTTGTCCTTACATAGAGTATGTCATTTATGAAAGAGTAAATTAGTAAATCAACCCTTTCGAATTAATTGTTATCTTAAAAACTGTGAATTAATTCAAACGATAATATTTAGTAAACGGAGGGAGTATACTCCGTAAACTCATAAGATGTATTGAAGCGTTAATTTGTAAATATGCAATGCTTAACTCAATGAAATATAAATTGATAAAAAAAACATTAGACATTATTACCCATCATTCTCTTCTGCTTCCTATCAATCATCAACATAATTTACGCATTCTGTCATTGTTCAAGAAAAAAGAAAATCATCCTTGTAATATATTAGTAAAAAATTTGTAGTTGGGTTCCATTAACACAAGGGTAAAAAAACCGATATAATAAACAGAAGTTTCAAAAATTCAAATTTGCATTTCATTAATCAGATACAAGACATCTACAAATTTCAACTATGATAGAACGAACAAACAAATTTCAACAACAAATTTTCTTAAATCGACAAGCTTCAAGTTAGTCCTTACGGCAGTTAGATTACTTTTTCCTTGTTTTCTGCATTTCCATGGCTTTGATTCTGTTATAGTTTGGTTGGTAACCGCGACTGAAAAAGAATGTCGAAGAGTAAAAAAAATTTGATTTTATACGCAAATCGTGGAAAACAGGCCAAAGCAAGTCCCGTATGCTTTATCCCCAACAAATATTGACAAGGGCTTAGGAATCATGTGAGTCATGAGGTCCTTGGACAATCAGCGTAATTCGCTGTTTACCACTGTCTGAACGAAAGCTATCTCCTTTGAATCCAATCTGAAATTTCAAAATCACATTCGCATTAAATTATTTACAAACAGCTAGCATGTGACGAAACGGCCTAGAAAAATTGGTTCGAAATCTCTACTGACCTCAACAGCACTGTCAGGGGGAAACCACCGTAGCAGCACCCCGAGATGCGCCACAGCAGGAATTATCTTGAACAGCAGAGGCGTTGTTACCTGAAAATATTTCGTGCAAGTAAAAAAACACAATTTAGTTTATGATTTAATTCTGCAAAATTTGTAATCAATGAAGTTGGTACTCTTAATACTTTAATTATTTGGATGCATTTATCACTTCCATAGCAACAAATATAACAACATTTAAAATTTAAAAAAAAAAAGAAATTCCAATTCATCACAACCAGTTTGTAGGTCCGTGATATGATGTGACTAAAGTCATGCAATGTCAGGACATTTGTTTATACAAAAAACTTGTCGTCAAATTAAACCCAAGAACTTCAGCTAATAAATCAGTTTACTGAATTAGAATCTCTGTAAACAGTCCGGAACTAGGAAAAAAATTAAATTCAGTGTATTTCTTTGATTTCGTTTCAAGGGGAACTAATAACTGAAACAAAGATGGTCCAAAAACTTCAAAAAAACCATGTGGCATTGTGTTCTACCATGAATATGAAACAAAATGCGACGCAGGTAGGTTAATACACAGCAAAAATAAGAGTTAAATAAAAAAATTTTCCATACCAGGCTAAGAGCTGTTGTCCCTAGAAGAAGTAGGTATACCTTCCCCTGAAAATGGTTCAAGCATTAGCTCAACAGTAGCTTAAAGTATATGTAGAGGGAAAACACTTCCTTCGAAAATACAAGACAAAGTAATAGTTTGATACATGATTTGTACAAGAAACATTTTAATATTCTCAGCTTGTTTTTGCAAGGGCCAAGGAAAGGAAGTTTTTCATCCTAGGATCTATTTTGTATTGTTTTTCAAGCTGCTTTCCCAATAAGTTGCTCTCACAAACGTTTTATAGAACATATTTTGGCTTTGAACAACACATTTTGGTCCTTCATACTATTTAGTTAAGAACTGTTTGACTTGTTTTTTTCTAAAATCAAAGCTTTTCAAAAAAGCAGCTTGGGAAAGCACAGCCAAACTGACCCTTAATTATTCGGAGAACGATAAAGAACAGTGGCACCAACCTCAACCAGATGAAGATTAGAAGCACGGCTAAGAAGAACAAATGCAAATTCCCCTATTTGTGCTAGAGACAATCCAGCCTACAGCATAATATGAAAAGGATGAAAGCTAATTGTGGAAAAAAAATTAGAGAGGGGCAGAGAGCAAAAGCCATCAAACAAGATCTTACAAGAAGAGCAGTCTTGTTGTTATAACCAAATCCCTTAACAACTGTAGTGATAATGGTTGTCTTTATAATTATGACTAATATAACTGATGCCAGCAATATATCCACATGATTCCACAAAAATTGAACATTGATAAGCATCCCAATGCTGGCCAGGAAGAGTGCAGCAAACAAATTTCGAATGGGCTCTATCTGCTCGAGAAACAGATGACAATGTTAAAATCAACGAGAAGATGAAAAAACATACAAAACAATGGGTGAACCACAAGTATATCTATCTATATAGCTATTTAATATTCCAAATAATATTTAATTAAATGTAAGATTATTCAAGACAATTTAGCTGCTAGGGGCAAAAAGAGAATTTAATTTAATAAAATAATACCTCTAAGACATAAAATTATACCTCTAAATGTGCAAAGACAGATCAACACCTCACCTGTTCCAGCGTATGTTGAGCAAGGTCTGTAGTGGATATCATCACTCCAGCAGCAAATGATCCCAATTCTAAACTGAGGCCCAGCTTATCACTACACTGAAATGATAGTGAAAACTGGATAAGAACAGCACTCAAAATGTAACTTGAAGGAGCCTATAATGATGCCAGCTTTGAATTTTCCTAACTAGCCTATAAAAATGCAAAAATCCAAGGTAGATGGAATAATTCACATAAAGCTGTTCAACAAAAGCCACGCGTCAACTTCCGTTATTACTTAGTCAACAAAAGGGCTATACGTATGAAGAATGAACTTGATGCTCTGGAGTCTAAACATTCTAATGTCCAAATAAGGTGACATAAATATATATATCAAATTCAATTGCAACGCATAATGCTAATATAGATACAATCTTTGCACAATTTTCGGTCGAGACTCAAGAGGAATCCAATAAAAAGGCAACCCAAAGCACAAAGCATCTTGCAAGGTCCAGAGAATCGCCGTGCCCAGACAGGTGAATTGTATGCAGCCTACCCTGACATAAATGTCAATGATTGATTCCACGGCTCAAACCCGTGACTTATTGGTCACACGGGACAACATCATTGCTGCTCCAAAGCTCCCCTTCTAGAGAGGGATCCAATAATTTAAACAAATCCAGGAGGAATTTTAATTCTTGAGTCAACATTTTACATACTTGGTGCAACACTACATTAATTTTGTCACAAATATCTTTCCAAATCCACAAATGACATAGCAATTTACCAGTGCGCTAAGTACATCCAGCAAAAAATGTAATTATGTTTTAGCTTCGCATGGAATGTAGCTGATAAGCACATAAATATCATAGATAATTATGAATGAGACACGTGCTCGTGGAAGGATTGGGAGTAAGTGAATAGAGCATACCCAAGCTATGAGCAAGCAGAAAGCTACAGATGCCAATTGATAGAGCTCATTAGTCTGCAAATTTGAAATAGGGTCATAGAAAAATGTAATATACCACTACCCAGATAGGATATCAGGAATCTGCATAAGAAAATTTTTAGCTCAGTCCCTATACTGAAAAGATGAGTACCTGCGATGATAGGCTCATCATCAGTTTAAGCAACCAAGGAATGCAAGTTCGAGATAATATTGACAAAACAGCCAAAAACGCAATCAATACTACCAACCTGATTGAGAAAACAAAATAAAGTAAATAAAAATAAATAATGAATTCAATGTTTAACAGAAATAGGGGTGGAGGAACCAAGAACTGGATGTAAGACTTTTGAACTAATCATTGGGAAAGATAGCAGAATTCCCCACTATTTCAAAAAAATTCCCCACTATTGTTCCATACTGATGTGATATATTTGAATGATCATGGGATTCCAATTTAATTGTTTAAAACACGGGGAACATGGATGAAGGAAAAGGAAGAAGCTTGGATTCTTGACAGTATGTCTGTTGGGCTAAAAGTTTCAGTTTCTACATAAATGGTAATAGAAAAACAAGTCTAAGCCACATTTGCCAATTCCAAGCAATAGTTGTGCAGCTAAAATGAAGAAGATTTGTCCTCGCCATTTACTAAGTCCATCTGAAAGCACTTCACTTACAATTTAGCCATTGACATTACTCCTTGAAGAACAACAGAAGTCCCTCCTAGAACTGGAAGCAAAGCAAACAGCAAACCAACAGCACAGTCCTGCTTAGGCAAAACATCTCTAAGAGTCATTGATGAATGAAGTAAAATAGAGAACCTATATGTATAGATTCCTGACTTGATTATTAGACAGCATTAATAATACAATAAAGAGTGGATTCAAAATGGCGGAATTTTTTTAAGAAAAGGATCTAGATTTGATCACCTGCAGAATAAGGGTGCCAATGGTGACTTGTCCATGAAGGGAATTAGTAGAATTCTTTTCCATCAAAAACTTCAATACCTAGAATAAACAATTCAGCTTGTCAGTCACACGAAATGCAAGAAATTGTGCATTACATGAGGCAAGTCCTAAGGTTGTATCTATCAATGAATTATTATAAAAGAAGGTTTTACCACAGCAGTTGAAGACATTGAGAGGAATGCACCAACAAATACACCCTCTGAAGGCCTACCGCCACATAACTGCAAACAGCAACCAAACAGAAATGTAAGATTGGAAATAAGAAAAATTCACACACCATGCCTATGCATGCCAACATTAATAACAATTGACACATCAGCTAAAAGTGCAAAAAATTCGAACTAAAAGTGAGGTTCTAAGGCCAACAAGTTATGCAAATGCATACATCATGACCACATTACTGCAACAGCAACTTAGGAAGTTGCCACTATTCCAGCCAGGAAACTTTTGTGTATAATTATGTGCATCGATGCCATAGTTATCCAGGGTTTACAAATGGCACAGCAACATTGGACATGTTTGGTTCATGTAATGGCTATTCCAGGGAATAGCAATAGAATGAATGAAAATTGTGAAATATGATTAACTTTTTGTATTGCATCCATCATTGTTACTCCTATTTCATGAAATGTGGAATAGCAATAGTGGCAATGATGGATGCATTACAAAAAGTTCATCATATTTCACAATTTTCATTCATTTTCTATGGCTAAATCATGGAATAGCCATTCCACAACCAAACATCACCTTAAAGATTTACTAATTACTGCTAGTATAGGTTTCACATAGCCAGAAAATACCAGAAGAGCCACATAAATAACTCTTATATGTTTAAAAAATAAGATTACCAATATGGAATTTATGGCTTGTTGTATGATTAACCAGACTGAATATGTTCCTTGATTTGATTGAATATCATAAATTCGTACAGGAAATTAGAGAGCTAAGAAAGGACAAATGGATAAACATTTCCCAAAAATAACAGACCTACCACTGAAGTAATTCCGCATAGGAACATAAATAAGACAATTTGAAGCAAACCTCCCAGAACAGCAACAGCTCGAACAACCCGAAGCTGGAAAGGGGATGACAAACCTTTCCATTAATAACAAATTGGAATAATTAAAAAAATTATCATGATCAACAAAACAATGTGCACCTTTGTTGTTGAAAACTCCAGGCCCAGAGCAAAAAGAAGAAATATAACTCCAAACTGAGCTACAGTCTCAACCTATAGAAATAAACATGTACAAGAACGAAGGCATATGTTGAGCTCTCAAATGAAAGAAATATATAGTCTCCCCATCTCCATCAAATTGAAGAATAAATGAGAGAATTATTATAAAAAAATAGAAGACGGACGAATTTTTGGCTACCATTATAAAATGGGATATACACACTTGTTTTTTTCTCAATATAACTTCGGTTATTGCTCTCAAATATTTTCAACAGCTAACTCTATAAAAGAAAGCTCTAATTTTATGCTAACATCATTAGGTATGAGCTAATGAAACCTTGACGGCATAAGTTGGACAAAAAGATGTATTAAATCTTTCAAAATAAAACGAGTTGATCAAACAAATATGCTGATCAGTTAGTCAGTCATTGTAATCAACTTGGCCAATATGTTTAAACATAATAACACGGAAGCAGGAAGGCAAGGAATCACCAAAAAAATAGGCTTTTAGCAAAATCAACAACACATAAATGAATAGTCTCTAATAAAAAAGCTACATACTTGCACCATTTCACTGACAAAGTTGAACCCCCCAGGCCCAATGACAGATCCTGCTAGCAAATATCCAGTAATAACCTGTAGAACATTAAAATTAGAAACTGTTCAAGAGAAATAGCATGCACAAATATGTTCAAAAAAAAGCATGCCCAGACATCGAATTATATCCTAGCATTGCAGTGTGTCATGAACTAAGCTTAGATCAAATATGATCAGACCGGTTGTCCAGCACAGGCAAATGCAATGCCACCACAAGTTGCAGATACAATGACGACAACCAAATCTGATATCAATCTACAAACAATGAAGTATAGAAGTCCAGATTAGCTTACCAGCCAAGCACAGAAAAAAAGAGTTAAGTACAACAATAAACAAATGTACCTCAGGTCTAACTGCAACACTGGATATTTTGATTTGAAATTCGATATAATGAAGACATTGTCCTGAAAAACATGTAGTTTAATTTTCAGACATAGTAATATTATCAACGAAGCAAGAATGGTTGAAATTATTATACCTTTCTATCTATCAGCATTGGAGTTTCTTCGGCTCCATTATCGTTGTCCAAATTGAACACATTCTGGAGCTTAAATGACCTAAATGGAACCCAAAATGGGAACACGTCAAACAATAAAGCTCAATATCTAATATCACAGGATAATTTAGTTTCGAGGAAGAATTTTGGTAATAAATATAATGAAAATTATACTTTTCCTCTTTTGTGTCATTTTTCTTTGATTTAACTCTTGCAACAGTTTCCAAAACCGCCTGAGCAACCCAAAAGATACAAAGAATCTTCAGAAAATTTCAGAGTAAAACACGAACAAAGTATACCAATAAAGTGCAAGAAAAGGTGACTCAGAATAAAAAAGTTATGCTCTATGTATGGAACTAAATCAATTTTTTCTTCGTAAGAATATATGTTCAGAAACAATCATCATGTCTGTGAATCTTACAATAAAAGAATACAAGATTAGAGAACAAAGAGATCATAATACAACAACAAAAGAACAAAAGTAAAAGAATAATAAAAATAATACGGATGAATGCATTAATTAGTAACTTTTTTTATGAAGAAAAGTAAAGCATATGTGGCAACATATTTCATCAATTACTCATCATTCAAACAGATTGTAGTTCTAAGTTCAAAAAGCAGTGACTCAACCTGCTGCTCAGCTACACTGTTGTTGAAGCTTCCTGAATCAGCTGCTGCCAAGTATAAGGACAGTTAAATGATAAATTAGATTTCGAAAGATGCAACCACGCTATGATTTTTGCTTTGTGGAAAACCAGAAAAAGAAGACCAAGCATTGATATACTCCCCACAACCCCCACCGTAATTAAAAAGTATAATGTGATATGCATAGAATTTTTAGGTGAATAATATCAACAAAGTATAAGGTCAATCTTGAAGGGTAACCAAATGGATGTATGTTATTACGCGCACTATTGATCTTAACTCCACACGCAGTTAAGACGTGAGTAAGACAGCTAATAATCAAAACTGAATTGGATTATCAATTACCAGCAAATCTAATTATAAGCAATAATTAAAGCATTCAAATGAAAATAAAACGAAAATACACTGTATATCTTTTCAGCTTCATTTTTCACGTGTTTTTAATCATTTTGTTCTCCCAATAAGTTATACACAAACAACATGAAACGGATATAAAAACTAAATTCATCTCCAGTTTTAGTAATGAGCTCTAAAAGAACAACAGCAAGAAGAAAAACCCTAATACTGAAGAAATGTAAATAGAGAAAGGATAGTAGAGAAAACCGTCGTTTTGTTCGTTCTCGGGGAACTCTTTCCGGAGTGCGTCGTCGATAATCTTGGCGAAAGAGCCGTCTTTAGGATTAGAAAGAGAAGCGTTGGAAACAGCAGTATCATTGATGAAGTCTTGCCGATCTAAGTCATCGAGTTCGGTTGTAAGTGAAACAGAAGCAAAGCAGATGACGAAAAGAAGAAGAAACGGAAAATTCGATGTCCTAATAAACATTGGAGGAGAGAAAACAATCAAAGAAAACTCGATCCTCTTGGATTTAGAGGAACCGTTGCAAGCAATGAACTGTAACAGAAATGGAGAAGAAGAAGGAGGAGGAGGAGAAGGAAGCAAGGGTCAAACTGTAGTCTATAGTCTATGCTAATTCATCAAGCATTCAAGCTTTGCTGCAAAGATCTAAGTTCTTTTTTTAAAATTAATTAAATGTGCGTACGAAATTTAATCCATACATCACTGATGATGGAAATTTTTTATGGAAGAATATATACTTTACTTGTTTTTTTATACTTAATTAGTTAGAACAAAATAAATTGATAAAGCAACACAATCTTTCCTTCAAATAGAAAGTTATTCCGAAAATTAAATATTGTTGTATAAAATTTGGTTCAACTGAAATATTTATAAAGTTGAATAAAAATATTGCTTTAAAATTTAATAGTTAAATTTGTTATTTGGAATAAGTTAAAAGGTAAATAATTATAACATCATTCTGTTTTGATAAAATACACTATTACCTCCTTATATTATGAAAAACAATTATAACCTCTCTACATTTTGTATTTTTCATACTATAACCTCCTTGAATCTTAAATTATATTATTTCTATCAATTTTCTTAACATAAAAAATATTTATTGGTATATTTAGTTTTATTTTGTTTGTATTATGAGGTATGTAATAATAACAAGTACATTTTTTTCAATTTATAAGACATTTTTGTGACATTAATGTATAGTTTCATCAGATAAAATAACAATAAATAATTATTTTGAAATTTAAATCCATAACATATTAAAATATGATATATAGGATCAATTATTGTTCATAAACATGTGTTATGTTTAAAAAAATTGATACA
>CATIWQ010173468.1:0-68350 GCA_949673415.1 Euphorbia schlechtendalii | reverse complement strand
TATATATAGTATTATATAGTAGTATATTTTTTTGTTTGTATTTTAAGTTAGTGTGTTTTTCAAAATAAAAGAAAAGAACAAAATTTTTGGATTTTGAACATATCGCAACCGTGACTTGTATCACGCTCGTGAATTTAGTTATCAAAACATTCTATTTCTATTTGAAGAAAGTCACGATTACGACTATCTTTCATGATCACGACTGGTGCGATTTTACAGCAGTTATCACTGTAACGACTCTATTTCAAACTATTATAAACCAAATATATCTATTGAAACAGCCATAATTACCCAATTTCCTATATAAATACCTATTTTCCTATGTAATTTTTACAAAACAATCACTCTTTTACACAAATACAATCTCTTGCAAACAAGTTTTCTGTGCTTTTCCAAATCAAACACAAATCTTTCTTTCTTGAATTCAATGGCTCCTAATAAATCTGCAACAACTAAGGGAAAGAATAAATTGGTCAACAAACAAAACAAGTATGAATACCCTTTTCTAATTTGTTGTGAAGAAGAACTTGAAAGATACTTGAGGATCTAAGATTTTATTTTCAAGGTAGACTTTGCTACGATCCTACTTTTGCTATTGATGTTGGGATTCATGCGGAAGTAGAATAGTATTTTTTACTATTTAAATTGGAAAAATTTGTGAATATGCATTTTTGAAGAGGAAATTTAGGAATGGAGGAGAGGAGTATAAATTTACTTTAATGGATTTGATTAAGTGGTTTAGTTTAGGAGAAACTTATGAAAGATTGAAAAGGAAGAAGATTATGATTTAACTAGTGTTTGGACTGAGTTAACGGGATTAGAATGATATAATGTCAAAAACTCATCCAACAAAAACATTTGGAGTAATAGCCTTCTCTACCTTCACAATTTTATTTCTCAAAGTCTTTTCTTTTGACACAAAACTACTAAAGTGTCGATGAAAGACTTGGTAATATTAGAGTGCATAGTTTCTCAATTACGACCAAAGTTTCTTATGTATATTTTGGAGTCTAGCACTAGTCTGACTACACATAAAAAGGCTAGAGTTGGAGGTGCAAATACGAATTGCAGGATTATTTTGGGTGCGATGAACCAACTACCATATCAATATAGTCCATGAGAAAAATTTAACTTTATGGGTGGAGTATATATGAAGAGAGTAGGATTGATCAAAGAAGAAGAAGGAAAATTTAAGTTTCTACCGCATGGGGTAAGGGTAACGAAGCTAAGACCGATAGAAGGTTCTACTTCTCAAGAGAACCAAACTGATGAAGATAATGAAGAGGTTCAAATTGGAAGTAGTGGATCAAGACAAGCCTCCAGGAGTACACATGATACTTGAAGAGGAAAGTTTGTCAAAGATGTCAAACAAGCATGCCTAGATATAGCCTCCATACAGAAAGATGTTCATTAACTAATGAAATCCAACATTTCTTTAAACTGCAAGTTGAATACTTTCTTCAGAATGAAGAATTTGGATATCTAATCGAGTCCTCCAGATTCATGTTCGGATAATTAAAACGGGTTCAATTTCTTTCTTTTATTTTCTTTTCATTTATGTGTGATCAATTTAGTTTTAGTTTTAATAAAGTATCTCACAATGAGGACATTGTGTTCTCTAGTATGGGGGGAGAATTGTAAAATCCCAAAAATCCAAAAAAATTAAAAAATCGAAGAATTTGAAAATTATTCTTGATTTTGTGTTGTTTATACATTATCCATACCTATACTATACTAACATATGTTCCAAGGTTATTTTGAGTGTTAGGTATTTCAAGTGATGTTAGTCCATATTTCGAACAAGTTGTTTCGAGTATGACCACACATTGTGAGTGTTAGTATTTTAGCATAACATTTAGCATTTGGCAAGGATGAGTTGTGAGTAACATTTAAAAGCAAAATTCCAAGTAAGTTTCAATATATATTTCAATGCAACATGAATTAGTATAAGTTATATAGTTTTAGTTTAATGCTACCGATAAGTTTTAAGTGGAGTAATATCTAGTAGTGTTCTTGCTATGAGTTTTATATGCTATTCTCGAATACGTCCTATAAGTATTGAGTGTGTTTAAAGTGTTGGGAAACTATAACCATAATACTTTGAAAGTGATCAATAAAGGATGAGGGTATGAAGAGAGAAAAATCAAAAGAAGAAAGAGAGGATAACCAATGAGTTATGCAAAAGGAGGGGAATGGTACAGAGCAGAAACTGCAACCATTCAATGAGTGAAAAAGAAAAAGTAGAATAGCATGAAAAATGGGTACAAAGTACAAATCTATACTTCAAAAACATATGATTAAAAGAAAAAAATGAGAGAAAGTGGTATGGAGCATAAAAAGCAACCACTAAAAAAAGGGCAGAGTGGTATGGAGCATAAAATGCAACCACTAAGAGTGTTTTAGCATCCTAGGTTACCTAAAAATTCCTTGAGATCAAACTTTCCAAAGTGTACTCCTTTTCTCCTTTATACTTTATACTATGCTTGAGAGAAGGAAATATTCGAGTGAGTATATAACACTTATATGAAGAAGTGATTCGGTTAACCCTCCGTTAAGAGCAAAGGTATGCAACTAGACTATATAAATTGCACAATACTAATTTGTCAAAAATTTCGAACTTTTACTTGAACTTTATGCAATGTGGGAATGTGGAGCTCACTACAATAGTCTTTCACCAAATGAGGTACGAACTTGAATACTATTTTATACACTTCTGTTGTGTTTACCTTGAGGACGAGGCAAAAGTTAAGTGTGGGGGTGGGATAAGTGTATATTTACACTTATTATCATGACATTTTCAATCATAAAACGATATGAATTTGTTTCATTTCATACTTCATATAAAAGATTTCACGTGGTATGTAGATGTTTTTGATGTAAATGCAGAAACTAGGTAAATCTTGGGAGTAAAATGATCAAAAGTAGGATTCTATGTAAAAAGAGTGAAAAAGGTGCAAAAAGATGCATGGAACACAAGGATTTGACTTAGAATCGAAGCTGTCGAAGATCGGTAAAGTTGCAAGAAGAATTTTGAAGAAAAAGCATTGTTCATGGTCTTGATACCTGTTCATGGTCGCAACTTATTATTCTTCAAAATAGAAAGTTGTCAACCATTAGTAATGATCATGATATGTAATTCGTGGTCGCAACTTGTGATGGTTAATCGTTATCTCTTATCAACTACCAACAGCTAAATAACAACAATCAATCGCCATCAACTACGAGAAGAAAAGACACCTTTTGGAAGTCAATCAATCATGAAAAGGTGCCTTTCCATTGTGGATAAAGATAAGACTTTCCATCCAATCACAATTAAGTGATGCAACTCTTCACCAATAGACACAACTCTTCATTTGGATAGACACAACCTTTCACACTCTCTAAATAGAGGATTCGATCAACCAATTTCGTGTATGGGTTATATGGTGCATGGTATGGCATGAATAGAAGGCATTGAATGATAGTATGCATGTCTAGATAGAGATTGAAAATATCTAGATTTCGCTACGTTCAAAGTCTTAGCGAGAAAAATGTATAAGTGATTCGATTCTTGTTTCAATCACTATATTTCTACACAAATTTGAGCATTTGTTGTATGAGTGTAATTGCAAAGCACTTATCAATAAAAGATTTTGTTCTTCAACATTCTTTTATTCGAAATTTACAAAGAATAGCATCCTAGCGTAGGTTCTGTACGAGTCGAGACCGAATTCAAAGTAGACGCAGTAATTGCGGGAATTAATGACTCCCATTAAAGATTGTATACGGTTTGATTAACTTTAGCTTTCACTTGCATACCTTACAACATTACTTTGTTTTCTGCTTATACTTTCTATTACGAAGTTTATGATATGTCTATGGGTCATAACAAGTATTTCATCTTGCGTCATTTATATTTATCAAATTATATGCTTTCGAGTTAACTTTAAGAGTGATTTCGGGGTTAAGAAGATTGTGTAAAACCACTGGATCTGTGATTATAACGCTGTTTAGTGAGCCAACATTTTTAGAATGGTAACTTGCTAAATATGGCTATGTGAGAGCGACCCGTACTAAGAATAGTAATATAGTTATACATGTTCTTATAAGTGTCATAATTCGTTTACCCTAGACTTAGAAAAGTCATCTCATGTGTTGCTCTATGTAGAATTACTAAATATTAGGGCTTGTAGAACCTTATTTGTTGAAGTTATTTAGTGTACAAAATATTATTGATGATTTTGCATGTTTTTCTCTGTTAAACTTGTTTTTAGGGAATATCTACATATTTTTCATCTTCTCAAGTCTATTCATAAATTTATTTATTCATCAGTCTATCATCAAAACATCCAACCCTCCAATACAAATTATCTTATTTCTTTTGTTCCATAACTCTAGTTGGTCTTAAGAATCGAATCCCTTCCCTGTGGGATCAATATCTTTTAAAACTACATCAAAACTGTATACTTGTAGTGGTCACAATTTTTCTATTTAGATAAGTGATATTGACAACACCTATTCATATTTTGAACTTTTATCTTATCACTAAAGAAGTAGGGAACAAGGTTTTTGGCTTCATCACCAAATACAAGCCCTATAAATTAGTAAAGTCAACCCGAAAATCTGAAACAGAAAACTCACTTAAACTTTGAGCCTTCTAAAAGAATTCTTCAATTTGTTTGGAGAAACTCATGGAAGATCTCACACAACAAAAGAGGAGAGTAGAAATCAGAGAGAAAATAAGCTCAAAGATTTTTTGTGTGTGTGAATAATGAGAGGCTACAAGCCAATTTATAGGGAAAAAGGGGGAGTATTAGACTCCCCCTCTTACTCTACATGGGATAGGATAAATCCTATCCCATACATGCGAGTCAATCATGAGGGCAGGGTAACCCGTAAACTGACCTGCAGGTTTAATAGCGGGCTTCCCTCAATTATCGGGCAAGCCCGCGCTCTAGCAACTCACGAGCTGAAGCAGCCACGTAGGCCCCCACCTAAAAAAACCCATGTTCTTTTCAGGGCCCACTTGCAACAGGGAAAATCCCTTGCTTACTTTGACTATCTTTTCCCTATCTTTTCATTATTTCTCTGAATTATTAATTCAGTTAAACTAATTAATAATTCCTCTCACTGATTTCAAAACTTGTATTTTCGATATAGATCTAGTCTATAGGTTCTTTACATGGTTTGATGAAGACCCAAAGTGTGTGACCTCATAGGATCCCAAAATATAGAGCCATCAGAGGTTAACCTACACTTAGCTTCCTGCCAGGGAACCTTTAGGCTCAATGTTCCATGCCTTATGGAACCGGATAGCTCTAGATGATCAAATAGGCTTTCTAGCAAAGGCATATGATCCCCTGATACTTAGAATGTCATGTGCCTATGACTTGATCCGGTTTTACAGTAGTAACCAGTGTAATACACTCCTTCCATCATGTTAAGTACCATTTAGTTTATTTGAGATCAGATTATGTGTCAAATCATGTAATAGCCGTAGCTATCCTATAATTAGACTTGTTCATGAAGAACACCACTCAGTGGTATTATATCTTGATTGACTAGAAACCCGTTCCATCAATCGTATACTCTGATCAGAGGTTTATGAGTGTGTCACTTCGATAATGGGCTCTAAGGTACATCTCCATTATATTACTATATCAGGAGTGATGGATCCCATCTTAACTACACAACTTACCAACATGTGATCATCGCTATACCCATAAACACCCGTGTCATCCTGATCGCCAGGGTATGAATAAGTATGACCCAAAGTATAGAAACTCCTACATAAGGTAACCGGTATCTAAGGTTTGAGTATACTCGTACTGCTACTATAATAAGACATGACACTAACATATGGATATAGTTATTTCCGAGTGTCTATCATATAGCGGTGTCCAATGTATTACCTGAATACAATCATGTGTTAACTCAAGGTACCACCTTCAGCTCGTGAGATCAATCGCTTGGAACTAATCCAAGGAGTAAGCCTACACATGCTAGTTTAACCGATCCATTGATGTCCAATCTTAATGGAAATATGAGTAGGGATATTTAGACTATTCATAGTAACACGTATGTGCAGTTCTCACTCCACATAGCTCCTACTATGTCCTTGCACTTTTAAGCTATGAATTAATCATAGACTTTGTTTCATCAATGAGAATATACATATCAAAAAATATATGATACTAGCGGGATAAAATTAAAAAGAAGCACTGGTAAGTAACAAAATGCCTTTGATTATTAATGTAGGACCTAGTAGGGTGATAAAATAGGTCAGAGGGGGGGTGAATGACTCTTTTTCTAAGTTCATTGTATTCTTCAGAAGGTTTTTTCTAAAGTTACTTCTGAGTAATAATTCTTTACTTAGAGACCCCTTTTTATATTTTAAGTGTTTTAGTTGCGGAATTAAATAAACAAGAAAATAGAGTAGAGTAAAGAAATATGCAAACAACGATTTTATCCTAGTTCAACCTCTACCTAATCCAATCCTTGGAATCTTTTGTCCAAGATTTAATTCACTAATGGTTTTTCTTTTGGTATAAATCAAACCCTTTACAGCTTGAGACTAAAGTTCCTTCCAATAGTCTTGCCTATGATGAGCTATACCAATACAAGAGTACTGTCCTTTTGTATCTGAGGCTCTAAGCTTCGTCTCTCTTAAGTACCTTCCTTATGAGGTTATCAAGCTCTCTCACACTAACTTACCCTCAGCTTAATGTGATAAACAAACAGATAAGATTTGAATGTTTTCTAAATGACTATGAACTTTTTTTTAGTTAGATCAAGTACAAAGAGTTTATAGATAACAATTTTAATGAGCTTCTGAACTTTGTTTCAGTTAACTCAAGTACAAACAGATAAGATTTGAATGTTTACTATAAGAATATTGCAAGTAGATTGAATATTGGTTCACTCTTGAATTCTTTCATTAGTTTCGGCAACCTTCTTCAATGCCAGAAATCATCCTTTTATAAAGAAGAGAGAATGTTTCCGTTGATTTTTGGACCGTTGTTAGGGATTCTACCGTTGTCTCCTAATCTTGTTTCCGCTAACAATCTGTTATAGTAGCTCATCCAACTCTGATCCACACCATGCTGTATTAGGTTGATTTTTGGGGTCCACTTTGTACGGTAGTTGCAGATGAGATTTGCAGAGAAATTCATGTTCCTAATTTTCGAACAAATTTTGCATTGTAGTGGACTTGGGGACAAAGCGTGTGACGGCATTAAATGCAAAATCATCTCTCTTGACTTTTAGGGCCAAAAGGCTAAGTTATCCTTTGCAGTACATCAGAGGAACTTTTTAAGGTTCTGAGTCTTGAGTGTTCTTCTGAATTTCCAACACCTTTTGAGATGTCAAAGCTCTGCTGACATGTTATGTAGTTTCTGAGGAAATTTGCTTCTGAACTCAGAACTTACAAAACTAATATATCTTCAGAATCCAACAATCTCCCTCATTTTGTTGGTTCTGAGTGAAGTCAAGCACAGAATGTACTTACTCCCTCATAATCTTATGCTTAGGTTTTGAGTTTTGATTTAAAGCTATATATAAAAGAAGTAGAGTCAGTACAACGAAGAGTTGTACTTTGGAACAAAAGTAAAAACTTTTTATTGATCATGATGGGTTACAAAGTTTTTACAATAATGAATTCGATTACAATGGTTTTTCTTTAAGAGCTAAGAACTCATCTTGATTCTCCTCCTGCTGTTGATCTATCTAAATGGCGCTGCTTGAAAGTTTGTTGGAAATTATCCGCCTTTCCCAGATCTCCTTGAAGTTGTGCTTGTCTGTCTCCCTCCACTCAGTGCTAAAAAGTTAAAAGACAATCTTCTACTCATCAAGCGCATTTGCTTGAAGAGGAGGGACTATTTGCTGAATCAACCTTGCAGCCTTACTAGGGATAGAAGGGAAGATGCTTTCAAGGATAACTTGGAGAGCCTTCTGATTCCATATCCATTGAATGTTAAGTCGATTCGCCAGATGCTATAGGAATGGAACAATCTCACTATCATGTGAGTAGAAGGAATGTAGAGATAAGCCACCAAGCTGATTACTTAATCCATCAATGCTCTTCTGAAGTGCCTCCAAAGTGCTTTCATTCCTTGCCACCATAATGTCTCTAGCTTCATTTATGGTCTTGGTAAGGGCAATAGCATACTTCTCTATTTGTTCCTCGATCTCATCAATGGCTTCATTCTTCTGAGAAAAAGTGGTTTCAGTGATATGCTTGTGACCGTCTTCAACAGCCTTAAAGATCTCAGACTTTAACTCTCTTTTGGAATTCGTATTAGCCTTGAGAGTTTCAACCTTAGAATCAGTCATGTGCTTCATCATCTCATCAAGACTACTTTGGATTTTCTCTTGCTGTCATAGATAGAAGGTATTCTAAGTCCTAAGCGCCTGGACTTCATTCTTCAGCCCCATGGAGAATTCTATTGAAGTGCGCTCAATGGATGTCCCCAGAGTATATATGATATAAGCTATCTGCCTCTGGAGTGCTTCTTTCTCCTCGCTGACTTCATCATGGATTATCTCCAGACCCTTTTCACCAATGGCTATCAATCCGTTCAGCTTTTCCAAAGAATCTAAGATGTCCATGTAATTGTTGAGCCTAGTCTCCATAAGTGGCTACAGATGTTGAATAAGTTCAGAGTGGATTTGTGATGGAAGCAGAGTCGTGTGAGCACTTTCCATTATTATCTACGCCTACTCAGAGATAAGAGCTACACTCTCGGTAAGTTGGTGGTTGAAGGGGGCAATCTTAATGTCCACAATGGAGTCATTAAGGTGAAGTGCCATTTTGAGGAGATCTTCAAGGGTCTTCCCAATGTGATGGAGAGAGTTCAAAGGAACGGGAGCATTTGAGCTTCCTCCCTCAGCAAGATCTCAAACCATCCATCCCCTACTTCTAAGCAATTCATCTCCATAGATCCACTGTTCCGCAGGTCTGGGGATAAGAGTCAAGGGGCTGTTTAGATCCTCTAGTTTCCTTAGGATAGAGGGTAGTTGTTGCTGCTGCTGTTGTTGTTACTGTTGCTGCTGAGTCTTGGACTTGTTCAAGATCTCAACTTCATCATCCTCACTTATGTCCTCCAGTAGAACTTCTTCATTCTTGTTATCCTCCTCCCTTATATCCTCTAGCCTGATGTTGTGCTTTGCAAATACTGAGTGGGCCATGGTAAAGAATTCATCAGAAGGATTTGATGCTAATGGCTGAACACCCCATTCAGCCACTACAATCCTCTAAGCTTCCTCCTTTTGAAGAGCTGATAGGAATGGATCTTCCTCTGGCAGATTCACTTTCAACCGAGATTGCTTATCAACCTCTTCCTTCTCTTCCACCTTCTCCTCCTTCTTCTCCTCAGACCTATCTTCATTTTCTTCAACCTCATCCTCCTTCTCAGCAGCTTCATCTTTCTTGGCCTCAGCCTTAATCTGCTTTGTTACCTCTTGAGCAATTGATGCTGCCACGATCAGAGGATCTTTGATAATTTGTGTAGGAGATCCACCTAGTGTAGATAGAAATTTAGTAGGTGTCTCAAAAGTGGTTGATAAGAGATGGGAGGGATCAAAGACAGCTTTCTGTTAATCCAGAGGGGGAGACTGGCTTCTTTTCCACTGGAAAGTTGGTAGGATTTACCACCTTTGGAGTATTAGGCTTGGAGCTATTGGGAGTGCCCCTAAGGGTAAATCAAAATCTACTGAGGTTCCCTCCAAGACTCCTCCATCCGCCACCTCAAAGTCATCCTCCTCTATCTCAGAGGTGCTCTTCTCGTTCATTTTGGCTGTAAATTCCTCTAGAGCTGGTATCTTCTTCCCTTCTAACAGAGCCCTTTTCTCAGCTTCCTTAGTTGCTATCCTTATATCTTTCACTATCCCTTTGTGAGGAACATGAGTAAAGACCTCAACTATGCTTTACTTGAGGGCCCTAATCATGTCATCCTTTTGAGGATCATCCTCTGAGATGATAGTCTCGCCATAGGTTTTGCCTTTCTTCTTCTCCTTTTCCATCTCCTCTTCCTTCTCCTCTACCTCCTCAGCCTCATCTTCACTGGGAATGACCATATTGGGATCAAATTCTCCCCTCTCCCTCTTGGTCAGGATGCTGATTGGTTGACTATCTTCTTCATCATCTAAGCTATTCTTCTCCATAGGCCTAGGCACATACTGGAACTTGTTTGGGAATAGGTAATTCCTTGAGCTTTTCCCTCAGTCTCTTCAGTGGGAATTATCACTCCCTCAGCAGCAAGTGCCTTACTTTTACTGATTTAGCTCCTCTTTACCTTAGAGATCTCCTCTTATTTTAGCACAAGCTCCCTCTGCCTCTTAGGGGAGACTTCCTCAACCCCTTTTGCATTTTCTCCCTTCTTAGCGGCTCTTAATTCCTTCTCCCTTCTCTTCTTCATCACATCATTCTTCAGAGCTTCTTCCCTATCCCACTTCATCCCATAATCTACCTTCTTATCAAAGGTCTCCCTCACAATCTCGCTACCCAGATATCCATCTTCTTCTAAGTAGTTTATCTTAGAGGATGCTACTACTACAATCCTACTGATTAAGCCACCAAGTGTGAACTTGTGGTGTAGCATATGTTGCATAATGATCACTGGCCAGTTGACCTTCTTTTTCTCCACTAGATGGAACAAAATGCAGTGCTCATAGCTAGATACTACATTTGTTGAGTTCATCTTCTGAAGTAGGAGATGAGCCATTATGAATTGCAAGTATCTAGGCTCCTGAGGCATATGGGTGCTTATCTTCTCACCAAACCAACCTTCTAGCATATATGCCTTCCTATCATAACTTACAAAATCTTCACACCCTCGTCTCAAAGCTAGCCCTTCATCTTTCAAATTCAATAACTCTGCCAGAAAGCTGGAGTAATGGAGATCTCCTTCCCTTTAACCACTATTTTGAGCTCTTCATCACTCATAGTGCACCTTTTTAAGTTTTTATAAAACTCAAAAACTATTTTGGGGCATGTTGGCTCCTTCAGTCTGATCCAAGTTCCTAGTTGGTGAAACTCAATAGTTTCTTTGTAAGGAGTTGATTGGAGAAAAGCATTATCTCCTAGAAATCTCTGGAGGGATTTTGATGACTACTTGTTCTTTGGGGCCTCCTTGTGATGATCAGGTTCTTTTAGGAGGCATTTGAGTAGTTAGGGTTTGAAGAAAATTTGGATTTTTAGAAGAAGAAGTTTCTCATAAGACTTAAGGAAATTATGTGATTTTGGTAAAGTGATGAGATGATGAAAAGTTTTTACCTATTTATATGGGTAGTTTTAGAGGGATGGTTTGGTAATTTGCTAAGATATAATAGTAATGGTTTCAGCATTTACTATTTAAAATATATATAGGTAACAATCAAGTACGTAACTGATGGAAGAATGTGAATAGTTTTAACCTAAAGACTCGGATTAGGATTCAGATTTTTGAATTTTAAAATATAGAGTAATTCCTGGGTTAAATCTTCTGAGTTATAGCATTGTCCTAATTTCAGAGGATGATTGTTGCTTTTGAGATTGGTTACTCTAATGATAAGTTACGACAGCTTCTGAGAAACGTTCACACTGGGTTACTCATTCCTATTTCTCTTCTGAGGAAGATGAATTGATCTTTGCTTAGAGGTTTGGTGAAGATGTCAGCTTTTTGATCTTCTGTAGAGATGAATACTAGCTTTACATCTTACTTGAGAACATGATCTCTTATGAAGTGATGTCTGATGTTGATGTTCTTCATTCTGCTATGCTGAACTAGATTTTTTGACAGATCAATTTCACTTTTATTATCACAGAGGATCTCTATGCACTCTGACTTGAATCCATAGTCTTCTATTTGCGGTTTGATCCATAGCGCTTGAGCAACATAGCTTCCCGCAACCATGTATTTAGCTTCTATGGTAGACAATTCTACTAAGGTTTGTTTCTTGCTATACCAAGAAACAATGATGTTCCCCAGAAAATGACATCCTCTAGTAGTGCTCTTTCTTTCCAATTAATCTCTTCCACAGTCAGCGTTAGTAAATCCTCTTAGTGAGAACTCTCCATTACTTGGATACCATAACCCAGCTTTTATGGTTCCCAGCAGATATCTGAGGATTCTTTTAGTAGCACTCAGATGAGACTCTCTTGGGTCACTTTGGTATCTTGCACAGTAGCATATTGCATACTGAATGTCAGGTATGCTAGCTGTGAGGTACAAAAGAGATCCAATCATTCCTCTGAACAGGTTATGATCAATTTTCTTTCCTTCTGAGTCTTTGCCAAGTATAGTGTTCAAAGCTATGGGAGTTGACATTTCTCTTCCATCTTCCATACCAAATTTCTTCAAAATCTCCTTGGTATATAAGGATTGATTGATGAATACTCCATTTGAACTTTGTTTGATTTGTAGACCAAGAAAGAATGTTAATTCCCCCATCATAGACATCTCGAATTCATTCTTCATTTGTGAACTGAATTCTTTACACATCTTTTCTTCAGTAGCTCCAAAGATGATCATCAACATAGATCTGAACAAGTATTATATCCTTATTTCTTCTTTTAATGAATAACATGGTGTCAGTTTTACCTCTGACGTATCCTTTTGAGATAAAGAAACTTATCAGTCTCTCATACTAGGCTCTGGGGGCCTGCTTCAGACCGTATAATGCCTTCTTCAATTTATATATGTGGCATGGATGCTTTGAATCTTCAAAACCAGGAGGTTTCTTTACGTACACTTCTTCTGAGATAAATCAATTTAGGAAGGCACTTTTTACATCCATTTGGTATAGCTTAAATCCCATATGGGATGCAAATGCATAGAGAATTCTAATTGCTTCAAGCCTTGCTACTGGAGCGAATGTCTCGTCATAATTAATTCTTTCATATTGATTGTATCCTTGAGCTACTAGTCTAGCCTTATTTCTGATCACATTCCCTTCTTCATCAAGCTTGTTTCTGAACACCCACTTAGTACCAATGATGGATTTGTTCTTTGGCATTGGGACGTGATCCCAGACGTCATTTCTGGTGAACTGAAATAGTGCTTCTTGCATGGCCATCATCCAACTATCACCATGTTTTATAGCTTCAAATTTCTTTAGTTCTACGATAGAGACAAATGCTGGATAACTTGTCATTCTGCTAAGTTGTCTTCTGGTAAGAACATGATTCTGAGGTGCATCAAGGATCTGTCTTTCTGGATGGTCCTTTGTGGTTCTTGTTTCTCTGGGCAGATCATGATGAACAGAAGCCTCCTTTGCTTTTGGTTATCTTTCATCATCTTCATGTTCTAAGAATTTGATCTCTGATGGTTCATCCTTTGTTGAATTTTCTCCTTAGGTTAACTCAGAGGATTTTTTATGTGAGATAGAATCTCCATCTTCCTCCGAGCTTCTTCTTTTTCCTACTAGAAGAAACTGCGCAATGTCGATGTTATAATAGATTGTTCCATTCTTAGACTTTCTTGTGTAACAGGTGTAGGAATAATCAGTTGATTATCTATTTGATATTCTTGAGTGACTAACTCAAGATTGCTCCCACTAGCTTTTGCAAGTATATTCTCCTTCTCGGGGAATTGAGCATTTCTAGAAACAAGGACTTTTAACTCCCTGGGATCATAAAAGGTATAACCCATAGTCTTCTTAGGGTAATCTACAAATAGACACCTATCAAACTTATTACCCAGCTTATCTGAACTTGTCCTCTTTACATAAGCAGGACATCCCCAAACTCTCAGGTGAGAAAGGGTTGGTTTTCTTACCATACCACAATTTTTATGGTGTTTGATCAACTGATTTCGAGGGTACTCTATTTAGTATATAAACTATGCTCTCAAGTGCATAACCCCAAAAGGATCTATTGAGCTTTGCTTAGCCCATAATGGATCGTACCATATCGATTAGAGTTTGATTTCTCCTTTCTGATACTCAATTGTGTTGGGGCGTATGAGGAGGTGTCCACTGGTATAATATACCATTATCCTTTAGATAATCCTAAAACTTGTGGCTTAAGTATTCACCTCCTCGATCAGATCAAATGGTCTTGATACTTTTCCCAAGTTGTTTCTCTACTTCGGTTTTGAACTCTTTGAATTTCTCAAAACTTTAAGACTTGTGCCTCATTAGGGATAGATAACCATATCGTGAGTAATTGTCGATGAAGTTTATGAAGTAGATGAAAACATCAAGTGTCTTAACACTCATGAGACCACATATATCAAACTGTATTATTTCAAAGGTACTAGTGGCACACTGACCCTTTCCTTTGAAAGATTTCATAGTTATCTTTCCCATCAAAAAAGGTTCACACACCCCATAGGATTCCCATTCCATTGGGCCCAAGTCACCACATTTGTGTAACTTAGTTAAGCGAGTCTCATTTATATGGCCTAGATGACAATGCCATAAGTATGAGGATTTCTCATTATCTAATGTCAATTTTTTAACAATGTTCATATTTAGAAATATAGTTTTAGTGTCTAAAACATAAATGGCATCAACAGATATTTTTTATACATAAAGAACATTATCGCATCCAATTTGATAATTATTATTAGAAAATAAAATATCAAATCCTTTTATTGCCAAACGTGCAACATAAATAATATTCATAGTGACAGTAGGAATATATTAACAATCGTTCAAAACTAAAACTAGGCCACTAGGAAAACAAAGGCTATATATAATTATAGTTGTTGCAGCAACCCATCTTCCATTTCCAACCCTTAGGTCCATTTCCTGCTTTTCCAGCCTCCTACTATTTCACAACTCCTACCCAGAAGTACAAATATGAGTACCACAACTAGTATTCAATACCCATGTAGACTCATACGGAACTATAGAGAAACGCTCTCTATCATGAACATACTTGAAGTAGATGCCTCACTTGGCTTCTTCTTCATTTGTTCAGAAATCAGAGCTTTGTAATCACATTTTTAGTGTCCAGGCCTTCCGCACACGGAATATATCCCTTTGGGATTTTCCTTTTCAATGATCACATTTTTTTACCTTCCTGTTAATAGGTTTCAAACCTTTACCTATTATGTAAGTCTTACTTACCAAGGTACTTGTTCCTATGGCCTTCAGACCTTCTTAAAAAATTCTAAGTTTCTTAATAAACTCAAATATCTTGTTGGTCTTTCTTGACATAATATAGTCTTTCACGAAAGGTGAATATTTATCAGACAGATTTTCAATCATAGTTTGTATGTCATACTCGAAATTTCTTTCAATTCCTATCTGAGTCATTCTCTTTGAATACTCGAAGTATTCAATGCAAAGGTCAAAGGCCAGGATCCCATCATTTCTCCTAGTGGTATAGAGAATTTTAATATTTCATTCCATTCAATCTTCATGTCCTCATAAATTCCTTTGAGACGGATTAGCTGGTTAATCAAGATAGTAATTGAACATGCAACGTTGCAAGGTGGAATTTCAAAACATAAAATTAACCTGAAGGATCTCCTAAGCATGCCATGAATATTATAATCTAAGATAAAATGTTCCATAGATGCCGATAGTTTTATAAAACTTATAAAAGAAACCTAGCATCTAAGTATAGAACATTACAAGTTAATGCGTGCTTCTCTTTACTTTTGGATGTGGCGTTCCCTTAGACCAATTAGGTAGAAATTCATTAGCACGAGCCACCAAACTAGGATTGCGTTTATGATTGATCCACACAGATCTTCACCGACCGAAACCTCATTGAGGTAGAACCCATTAGTATACAACAGTTGCTAGATCGCCCGAAGACCAACCTAAAAATATGAATTGAGAAGGCTCACTTTAAATAGAAAGAGCCTTCTTAAGAATTCTTCATTATTTGGAGAAACTCGTGATGATCTCGCACAAAACATGAAGAAAGAGATATCGAAACCAAAGAGAAAAGATGAGCTCAAGTGTGGAATAATGAGAGACAGGGGATGCCTATTTATAGGGGGGAGTGTTTGACTCCCCGTAAAACACAATGTGGGATGGGAATATTCCCATCTCACAAAGCGGGTCAGCCGACTTGGACCCGCGGGCTGATCGCGCACTGCCTCTACATGGCAAGCCCTAGCAGGCTTACCCACATGCCGAGTAGGCGAGCTTGTGGGCCTGTAGCTCACTAGCGTGCTTGGGATTTCCCCACACACTAGCATCCCACGAGCTTTTAAGCTCATAGTGCAGCTGCGGAGGCCCCACTCTAAATATCCCATTTTTGTTTTGGGCCCACTCATAATGGGAAAAATTCCCTTGCTCTACTCCATTCAATTTTCCTATTTTATTTTTATTCTCTTTAATTATTAATTTAGTCCACCCAATTAATAATTTTTCTAAGGAATTAGACAAACAAATATACTCGACATAGACCTAGTCTATAGGTTTTTTACTTAGTCTTGTAAAAACCGAAAGTGTGTGAGCTCATAGGATCCCGAAGTATAGAGTCATTAGAGGTTAACCTAAACTTAGCATACCATTCGGGAACCTTTAGGATAAGTGTACCACACCGATATAGAACCCGATAGCTCTAGACAATCAAATGGGCTTTCTAGCAAAGGCGTATGATCCCCCTATGCTTGGAATGTCATGTACCTGTGACTTGATTCGGTTCTGCAGTAGTAACCAATACAATACACTCCTCTCATCAGGTTAAGTTCAATCTAGTTTATTAAACATAGTTTAAGTGTCAGCTCATGTAATAGGCATAGTTATCCTGGAATTAGACTTACTAGAAACATGTAATACTCACCATTATGTATCTAGATTTACTAGAAACATGTTCTATCAATCTTATACTCTGATTATAGGTTTATGAGTGTGTTACTTCAATAAGGATCTTAAGGTAAATCACCCATTATATCACTATATCAGGAGTGATAGATCCCATGTTGACTACTCAGGTGACCAACATGTGATCATGATTATACCCGTAATCACCTGTATCATCTTGATCGCCAGGGTATGAATAAGTATGACCCAAAGTATAGCAACTCCTACACAAGGTCACTAGTATCTCAAGTTTGAGGATACTTGTACTACTACTACAATAAGACATGACACCAACACATGGATATAGTTATTTGAGTGTCTGTCTTATAGCGGCCTCCAATGTATTACCTGAATACATTCATGTGTTAACTCAAGGTATCACCTTCAGCTCGTGAGATCGACTACATGGATCTAATCCCAAGAGTAATCCTACACATGCTAGTTTGTCCATTCCATTGATGTCTAGTCTCAATGGAACTATGACTAGGGATATTTAGATTATTCATAGTAACACGTATCTGCAATTCTCACACCACATAGCTCCCACTATGTCCTTGCACTTTTACGCTATAAAGTAATCATGAACTTTACCTCATCAATGCGCATATATATATTTAATACTATACATATATGATACCAGCGAGATACATCAAAAATTGAAAGCACTGATAAGTAAAAAAGATGCCTTAATTATTATTAATAATAATTCGAAACTGTTTGTAGATTATAGCTAATAAAGATATATCACTTTAATTTCCTATGGGGCATACATCATTCCTAACACTATGAACACACAATTAGATGTTTTTGAACCTATTTTTCTTTTCTTAGGTTCGGGAAGAAGAACCTTAGCAACACACCCCCACACTTTTAAATATTGTAAGTTAGGAGGATATCCCTTCAATAATTCATACGATGTCTTATTGGTCCTCTTATAAGGAATTCTGTTTTGAACATGACAAGCAGATAGAATAGCATCACCCCATAAATTCTTAGGAGCACTAGAACTTAAAAGCATACATTTCATCATTTCTTTCAAAGTTCAATTTTTCATCTTAGTTATACCGTTTGATTCAGGTGAATAAGGAGGTGTGGTCTCATGTATAATGCCATGTTACTCACAAAAATCATTAAAGGTAATATACTCACCACCCCTATCAGATCTTATCCTTTTTATCTTCTTATTCAACTGATTCACAACCTCTTCTTTATATAGAAAAAACATATCAAAAGCTTCATCTTTATAATGAAGTAAATACACTTTTGAATACCTTCAAAAATTATCAATAAAACATATCTCCCTAATTGCCTCTAAGGCATACATCATGTCTAACAATCTCCCACTTGCACTAGAGCTAATTGCCCATGTGCTTCATGCCATACTCGTTAACATGTTTGTCATGTTTAACCTAAGTCAATGGCTTAGTTAGACCATCCGCTAGATCCTGATCCGTTGGGATGTATTATGCCCGTTTCTCTGACCAAACCATGGTTCCTTTACCTAAGTAATAGCCCCATTATTATTACAATAAACAACTATTGACTTTAAATGATTGACACCACACTGAGATCACCAATAAATCTCTTAAGCCAGACAGCTTGCTCAGCTACTTCTGAAGCAGCTATATACTCAAATTATGTGGTTGAATCAGCAGTCATACCATGTTTGAATCTTTTCCAAACAACTGCTCCTCCATTTAATATAAACACATACCCGATTGGGACTTATATTCATCCCTATCAGACTGAAAACTAGCATCGGTATATCCCTCCAAAGAGAGATCACCTTCTCCATATACTACAAACATATCCTTAGTCCTATGTAAGTACTTAAGGATATTTAATAGTCATCTAGTGCTTCTTGCTTTGGTCAAATTGAAATCTGCTTGTGACGCTCAATGCATGTGAGATGTTAGGTTGAGTGCATACCATAACATACATGATGGATCCTATCGCTGAGGTATAGGGTATTCCATTCATGTGAAATCTCTGCTCATATGTTCTCGAACACTCAGTTTTAGGAAGGTTAATCCCATGAGACATTGGAAGATAACACTTTCTTGACTACTCAAGGTTAAATCTAACCATAACCTTATTTATGTATGTACTTTATGAAAGACCTAGCAACCTTCTAGATCTATCTCAGTAGATCTATATACCAAGTATAAAAGCTACTTCTCCAAGGTCTTTCATGGATAACTTCTTTGACAACCATGACATAACTATATGAAGAAAAGGAATATCATTTCCTATCAATAATATATCATCGACATATAATACAAGGAAAATGATCGCAATCCCACTAGCATTCTTATATACACAGGGCTCATTAGCGTTTGATACAAAACCAATTTCTCACTTTTATCTCGTCAAACTAATTATTCTAACTCCTTGATGATTTCTTGATTCCATAAATGGACTTCTACAACTTTCATACCTTCGAGCCATCCTTGGATGTAAAACCCTCGTGTTGTGCCATATACACATCCCTGTCTAGATACTTGTTAAAGAGTGTTGTTTTCACATCCATCTGTGAAATATCATAATCGTAATGAGAGGTGATGGCAAGGAGTATCCTGATACACTTCAGCATGGCTATCGATAAAAAGGTTTCATCATAGTCAATGCCTTTTTTTTATAGTAACCTTTTGCATCTAGCCTTGCTTTATAGGTAACTATGTTACCGTCCATGTCAGTTTTTATATTGAAAACCCACTTGCATCCTATGGGCCTAATCCCACTTAGAGAATCAAACAAGCTCTAGACTTGATTTTCATACATGGAGTCCATCTCTAACCTCACTGCAAACTATTTGTTAGATTCTAAACCTTCCATTACCTCCTTGTAAGTCTTAAGCTCATCATCTTCCATAAAGAAGAGATGTTTATCATCAATGATGAGAAACTCGAATCACTCAGGAGCGATTGGATCCTGGCTTGACCAACGCAATGTCGATCTTATATTAGGCTGTTCCATTCTTACACTATCTTGTGTATCAAAAGTGGCAATAATCAGTTGATTGCCTATTTGATCTTTTTGAGTGCCTAACTCAAGATTGCTCCCACTAGATTTCACTAATATATGCTCCTTCTCGAGGAATTGAGCATTTCTAGAAATAAGGATTTATTGTTCCTTGGGATCGTAAAAGGTATAACCCATAATCTCCTTAGGGTAACCTACAAACAGACACATGTCAAACTTAGCACCTTACTTATCTGAACTCGTCCTCTCTACGTAAGCAGGACATCCCCAAACTCTCAGGTGAGAAAGAGTGGGTTTCTTACCATACCACAATTTGTATGGAGATTGATCAATTGAATTAGAGGGTTATCTTTTTAGAAAATGAACTGAACTCTCAAGTGTATAGCCCTAAAAGGATCTATTGAGTTATTCCTGGCTCATCATAGACCGAACCATATCGAGTACGGTTCGATTGCTCATTTCTAACACTCCATTATGTTGGGATGTATAAGGTGGTGTGCGTTGGGATAAAATTCCATTGTCCCTTAGATAATCCTGAAACTCGTGGCTTAAGTATTCATCGCTTAGATCAGATCGAAGGGTCTTGATACTTTTCCAAGCTATTTCTCTACTTGTGTTTCAAACTCTTTAAATTTCTCAAAACTCTTAGACTTGTGCCTCATAAGTTACAAATAACCATATCGCAAATAATCATCGATAAGGTTATGAAGTAGATGAAACCCTTGTGTGTCTTAACATAATTAGACCACATACGTCGGGATGTATTATTTCCAAGGTACTAGTGGCACGCTGAACCTTTCCTTTGAAAGGTTTCTTATACATCTTCCCTTTTAAACAAGGTTCGCACGCACCATAGGATTCTCATTCCATTGGGCCCAAGTCAACACATATGTGTAACTTAGTTAAGCTTTATGGCCTACACTACAATGCCATAACTAAGAGTATTTCTCTTTATCTAATCTTGATTTCTTAACAATGTTCATATTTAGAATTTCAGTTTTAGTATCTAGAACATAAATACCATCAATAGATATTCCACAAGCCTAAAGAAAATTATTGCGTTGAATTTGACATTTTTTATTAGAAAATAAAATTTCAAATCCCTCTATTGCTAAATGTGAAACAGAAATAATATTCTTAGTGATAGCAGGAATATAATATTAATTATTCAAAACTAAAACTAGGCCATTAGGCAAACAAAGGCTATATATCCCTACAGCTGTTGCAGCACTGCGTTCCATTTCCAACTCTTAGGTCAATTTCCCTCTTTGCAAGCCTCCTACTATTATGCAATCCTTGTATAGAAGTACAGATATGAGTACCACAACCAGTATCTAATACCCAAGTAGACTCATAGGGAACTATAGAGAAACTCTCTATCATGAACATACCTAAAATATATTCCTCACTTGGCTTCTTCTTCACTTGTTTAGAAATCAAAACCTTGCAATCCTTCTTCTAGTGGCAGCCTTGCCACATTGGAAGTGGACATTTGTAGTTCCTTTCTTACTTTTCTTTTTTTTACTGATTTTCTTCTTGGCACTCAGACCCTTTCCAAAATGGGACCCACCCTTGATAGGCTTGGCTTTCTTAACCAAAAGTAAAGCCTTAGGATCCTTTCAAATTTTAGGCTCTACAGTTTTCAACATGTTGACCAACTCGAGTAGTGTGGCATCGATCTTGTTCATGGAATAATTAGTCACAAATTGTGAATAAATATAAGTTAATGAGGTAAAATTTGATCCCCACATAATTCGTGATCCATCACAAAGCCCAGTCGAGTCAACTTCTCTATATAACCCAATAGTTTATGAGCATGTTGTGGTGCTAAAGTACTAGCCTGCATCTTTGTTTCGAACAAGAGTTTTGATGTATCACATCTCTCGAACCTTGCCTACTCTGAAAAGAGCTCAAAAAGGTGGAGAATCATGGTATCGAGGTCCATGGTCTCATGTTGTTTCTGAAGCTCAGAATCCATGTTGCCAGCATTATGCATGCTGCAGTTTCACGATCTTTTCTATGCTTCTCTCATGCCTCATGTTCATTGGCATCTGTTTCAACATCAGGCTCATCTAAAAACCAAGATATCCTTTCGCATCTTAGGACTATCCTCACTGCCTTAAACCAATCAATAAATTTTGAACCATTTAATTTGTTGTCAACAATTGAGCGAAGATTTACATTTCGATTCATTATTCAACCCAGATATAAGATAGAATTTGTTTAGACATTAGTATATGTACATGCATTTAATATAAGTTATTTAATTAAATACATAATTCCAACTATTTTCTTGACATTCAAATAGCTCCATCTATTTAAATTCGGGAAATTTGGTCCAAGTAATTTTCCTTAATAGGTAGCATCAAGAGCCACTCATAATGAGCCTTGTTATAGCAGGTCATGCCATAATAAGAAAAACATGGTTGGAACCCATCCATTTGCATCTCATGCAATTGCTAATACATTTGAGTTTTTTTTATTGAGACGTATGTGCAGGTCTCACACCACAAAGCTCACACTATGTCTTTGCACTTTTACGCTATGAAGTAGTCATAGACTTTGTCTGATCAATGCGCATATAAAATACCACATATATATGATACCAACTAGATACATAAATTAAACATGCATTGATAAACAACAAAGATGCTTTTATTCTTAATAATAACAATCTGAAACTGTTTGTACATTATTACCTCTAGGGCATACATTATGTCTAACAAGTTTTTAATCTTCTCTTGTGCGAGCATCACGTATCATCTGCAAGTTTAAGAGCCTATATAAGTGGCAACATGCTGTAGAGAGAATGTCACTTGCAATTCTGAAATGTCAAATGTTTTTTGCTAAGAACCCTAAATTCTCTCTTATATCAATTCTCTAAACTGCAATGGCGAACATAAGGAAAACTCTAAAACTCCAAGGCATATCAAAGAAGAATATGTTTGTGCATATTGATGGTACAGTAGAAAGGATTATCTTCCCTGATTGAACTTTCTTCACAGGCTAGAGAATCAAGACTTTGTTCTAGTGTTTGAAGTAGAGTATGAAGGGTTACTGAAGAACAAATTCCTTACAAAGTCATCAAGCAGCAGAACCTTAGTCAATTTTTGTTGTTGGAAGGACTGGCCATCAAAATCTTTATTCAAAGCTTCTATAGTAAACCTCTACTCCATTCAAGGGTATAATGATGTATTGATGGTTGAAATCAACAATGTCTCTCACCTTATATGTGCGAAGCTGGTGAGTAGTCTCCTCTACATGCCATTAAAGGGCACCATTCTAAGATGGGTTGGAGATAAAGAGCAATTTATCATCCTGAAAGATTAGGAACTCCCTGATGATTGCGGATATGGAGATATCACTACATTAAGGATGAGCTAGGAAGTAAGAGCTTTCCATGAGCTTCTTATGAAGACGGTCTTGCCCAAGACTAAGCCTTTAAGCAACTACACATACTTCAATAGGTGCGTGGTCTACCAAATAGTAGAATGTAAGCAACATAATTGGTAGATGTTGATTCTTCATCACTTGAACAAAGTTACTACTGTATACCATTACAGTTATTTGATCACTACCCTCATGAAGGCCATGAGGATGGATTTCTCATCTTTTATCGATAGACTGGGCGAAACCTTGGTCTTGCTGAAGAGAAGGTTAGACATGAGCCACTTCAATAAGTTAAAGAACAAGCATGTCCACACTCATTACACCAAGGTTCTAGACATCAAGCAGAAGTAGGCGAAGGTGGAACCAACTATGTTCCCCACTAATGTAATCCTTCACCATACTCTCTTGTACATCGTAACATTTTTCCTTATGTGAATTCCCAAATTCCTCCTTGAAATATAAATTCTCCTTCCCATATATCTTCTACTGCAAATTCCCTAGTATACACTCCTTCTTCTCCAATTCATACCCTAGAAAAAACCACCTATTTTTCACCTCCTCCAAATACTCAAACAACTCTCATCCCTTCTCCTGTAAAATCTAAACCAACCCCTCACTTCTTCACAAATTGTACAAAATACATCTACACTTACCCTCTCTTCTAAACAATCTTATACACCTCTAATCCCTCTAGTAGGGAAGTTCTTGAAGCTGAAAACATAACTCAGCAAAGAAAAGCAAGTGAGGATGTTGCTTACGAAAATTTTATAGCTAGTGAAGTAAGCCTTTACAGAAAAAAGCTAGTCTAAGAGGACTTGGCTGATTCAGCCATCTTGGCTCAAATAAGGGAGTTGGTAAGAAGAAATTCCCAACTCTCTAAATTGATGATGAGTTGGATGGAGTATTAAGCCGTGTGCTGCTATCTCAAGAATAGACAGACTTATCCACAAGATCCAAGGCGAAGTTTCCTCAGTTTGATAGACATTTAAGCATTCCCTCAGAATCGATATACTTTGAAGAATTTGAGAAGATTCGGGGAAGTTTGTACATAACTAGAAATCATCTTACAAAGGAAAGCGTTAAGAGCCTGGTGGACAAGATGGCGCAGATTCTAACTAGACTTTCGGATTCTACAGTTCAACTCAATGTAGTTTTCTCCTCTATCCCCATGTCTAATGTTATTGCCAATGTAGTACCAAGAAAGATGAAGGGTAGTATAGACGTTTCTATACAGCAACTGAGTAGTTTGGATGTCACTTTGGCAACTCAAGCTACATAGTTTCACAAGTTTGGTGAAGAATAGGCTAAGATAAAGAGAAGCACAAATATCCAAATAAGTGAGCCATCCAATCAAGTTAATATAAATAAGGATCTTGGACACATCATGTGCAAATTGATGGAGAATATATCCAAGCTTGTGGTTAGCTATGATAAGAAAGTTGATAGAGTTATCAGGATAGTTGACGAGGTTGCAAAGAAAATGGGAATACCAGTGCTGAACCTTGATGCATTTGGAGAAAAGCTTAACTCAGCCTAAAAATTCATCAATAAGAATATTGATGATTCAGTAAGAAAAGCGCACAAAGCTCTCCTTAAAGTAATGGGAAAACTCTTTCCTATGCCAAATGAGTCTCTAGACCAGGACAATGTTCTCTCAATGCACAAGGAATTAAATGCCCTTAAGGATCATCTTCACGATATGTGGAAGAATGTGGATCAATTGGTCACCACCACTATATATGACTAAAGGGATATTCAGTTCACAGCCAATACTATGAACAATTTTTACCCTCGGATCATTGATATGTAACTGAAGATGAAGATCACACTTTCTGCATCAAATTTTAGAGGTCTCATGCAATGCTTTCAACAGTTTACCTGTCAAGGGTTTGATCAAATCGCTCATCTTACCCAATGTCACCATTTGCTCTTGGAAGAACTTAACGATCAAGATATCCTTATGCTGAAAGGAAAAGAGCAGCTAAAATAAGAGATCTCTCCAGCCATCATAAGGAATGAAGTGAACTTTTAGTTTGGTCTCTACTCTTTTAATTTGTTCCTTCAACAAATTGTTAATGGCAAGATAACAAAGAGGGGAAAAAGTAGTTGAAGATGCACAATGGACAGCACATCAATACAGAGCTTCACTTTCGCAAAGGCTTCTATGTCCTCAACCTCAACAGCAACTGTCTCTACATTAACAACATCAACAACAACATTAACAGCACCATCAAAGTAGCTATCCAAAAAGCATAGGACCAACTTCTTCTCAGTATCATAGATAGCTTTAGAATATACTCAAACTTGTAATTGCACTTCAATGGAATCACTTAGTGTAGAACACAATTTGTGTACTGCCTAAGATTTGCTATTAATGAAAATTTCAAGTTTGTTCTATCAAAAGTTAAGAGCTTCTTAACATAGTATATATGCTATGTTATTTCTATTTAAACTATTGCAGGAATTAATAAAATGACCAACCTCAAAGAGTAACTAAGTAAGAAAAAGTCCCACAGTTCAAAGAAAATTCCTCTTAGTATGAGGGAGTTAAGCTAACTAAATTTTTAAACCCAAGTTAATAGTACCTTAAAGTACTTAAACATTTTGGAAATAACAAACAAACTAGAATAGTGAAATTAAACGAGTACTAAGTAGACTCTTAATTAATCAAGTTTACTTTAGTTTGTGTAAGGGAAAACAACTTGGTTTATTAAGTAAATTAATTAAGTAATGGCTTAGAGAAAGAAAAGTTGAGTCATCCTAGTATTACATAGTTTATAAAGATATAGAGTTAGCAAAGCTGAGATAGCCTTTTCTGTAAAAGATGAGTATATTCGACACTTAGAGAATTAATTAACACATGTGTGTTTAATGATTTCTGTGAGAGACAGAATATTATTCTTGATGCTTTTCAGGAGAAAAGGGGATGAAATTAAAGAAGATATTCAAGTGATCCACACATAAAAAAGGTGTCAGTACGGAATGTTGAAGAATCCTCACTTAAGTCTAAGACAAAATGAATCCTCTAATATGTGCCATTTCTCAATGTCCCCATGCAACTCTACAATGTCAGCAAGTCAATGAATCATAGAAATCCATGTTGCATCCCATGCACCTTTCTATCAGAATGAATTGTTTGAAGGAAATGACTTTTTGATGTATCAAGATTAACGAATTAATCTCGCGCTTCAATGTTTGAAATCTATATCTTTAAATGTCTTTGAATTTGTTTCAAATGGGAAAATTCAAAGGAATTTAAGATAAGAGAAATTTAGGATGAGATGTTTGCAACTACTACTTTTAAGACTTTCAAGTTTAAATAGAAGACTAGAGTAGATATTCAAACTTGGTGAATCACCTCAAATTTCTTCAAGAACGAAAACTCTGTTCAATCAATCATAGCTTTCAGAAATTACAAATCAAGCAAAACATTTATGCTTTGACAATGTAACAAGATTCAAAGCATTTTATAAGTTAAAATCCTTAGTTCATAATTTCTTTTACAAGAAATTTGAGTAATAGTTTAGGAAATACCTAAATTATGTTTTTGAGGTAGTTAGAATGGACGTTACTTTCTATAATCTCTTCTACCCACTGTAAAGGCTTCTCCGCCTAAGGAAACACTAGTGGATTAATGATCGAAAAGGAATCTGGGGACTAAAGCAAGGCTAGGGACCGAACTAGGATAGATCTTATATGTAATCATTCTAACCTTACTCGCTTGTCTTTACTGTGTGTGTCTCATTTATCATTCTCTTTATTTACTAAGTATCACTTGAAAAACCTATGCAACCTGTAAAGTACTCAGCAGTAATTAAAGATAAACTATGCTAGCGAAGCTTAGCTGTTTTTAGTTTTTAGTCTCAGCATATCTGAGTTTCACTCAACACGCATTTAAAAACTACACTTAGTAAAAGAATTTTTTAAATCTTAAAAAGAATCAAGAATCGCATTCACCCCTATGATATTATATTAAACCGTTTAGGGCCAACAAGTGGTATCAGAGCAGTGCTCCGCTTTTAGACTAATCATTTTTTACTTAAAGATCTGAAACGCCTTAAAAATTTTCAATTTCAGCTAATGACATACAGTTCTCCTCAAAGAAGGAATATCTGTAACAAGACCACCTTTGTTTAAAGGTAAACACTACACATTTTGGAAAAATCGCATGAAAAACTTCATCTAATCTCAAAGCATGGCTCGTTATAGAGCTTGTCTCCAAAATTCCTACCATAGTCAAGAACGAGAAAGTGTTCTTGTTGACCAGGAGGATTATGATGATGTTGACTTAAGGTTTCTCAAAGAGAATTCCGCAATAAATAATTTCTTATAATATGCGCTAGATCTTACAAAGTTCAACACGGTCTTGGGCTATGGGACAAGATAAGAAATTTGGAAAAAGCTAGAGGTTACCTATAAGGGGACTGACAAGGTTAAAGATTCGAAGATCAATCTTATGCTGAGGGAGTATGAGATGTTTTAAATGGGTGTTAGCGAGGGTTTTCAAGCCATGAATACCAGTTTCATTAATATCATTAATGAACTCAAGAGATTATATACAGAATTCACCGAGGAAGAGATGGTGAGGAAGATTCTCCACTCTATTACCTTAGAGTGGGATGCCAAGAATGTCATCGAGGAGGCTCATAATCTAAAGACCTACAGCTTTGGTGAGTTGATAAGCACCTTGCAAACTCAGGGAATGTCCCTGAGCAAATATACCGATGACTCCAAAAGAAGTAAAGGCAATGAGAGAGAGGGTAAAGCCATTGTCCTGAAGGTTTATTTTTCTGACAAATCCCCCTGTTGTGATTTTGATGAGCAAATGGACCTTCTGAATCTTTATTTCAAACTCTTCTTGATGAAGGATGAGAAGTTCAATAAGAAGAAGTTTCCAGCTAAAAACATGTCAACTCAATAGTGGCGTGGAGCTGAGGAAGGACCCAAGAAGGAACAGAAAAAATACATAAAATGCTTTGGATGTGGTGAAAAAGGCCATATCTAATCATCTTGTCCAAAGATCAAGAAGGACAAATATTAGAAGAGGTTCACAAAGAAGAATGAGGAACTTGTTGCCACCTAGAATGATTCTGAAGAGTTTTCATCATTAGATGAAGCAACAGACTCTGCCAACCTCTACTTGATGGTGATAGAGAATTGTTAGATTCTGGGGTCCAACAAGAATCAAAGGGGCGAGAGCTCAGCATTTACTTTTAAAAGTAATCAATCCGCTCCTAACTCTGAAGTTGAGCATAACAAATGGAAATCTCCTCAAATAGAGATACATCTTGAAATCCCTTTGTCCATTGAAGAGTTCTCCTAGGCACTCTTTAATGTTATGAAACTGACTAATAAGTCAAGGAAAAACATCAAGGAGCTAGTGAGGAGAAGTGAAGACTAGGAAGACACCATCGCTTCCTTATCTCTTGATATCCGCTTTTTTCAAGAAAAAGCTAAGTATCAAGCTCACTAACTATTCAGATGAGTTAATTACTAAGATAATAGCATTAAAGGAGAAATGAGTTCATCCAATAGCCAATAGTAAAACTTTGAATAACAAAACTAGCAAATTAAGAGGAAGAATTCATCTAAAAAGAAGAAAGCAAGCAAACCCCAAGTAAAAGCGAAGTGTGGTTTTTGTGCCAAAGCTAAACATGCTAAAATTTTCTATAGATATAAAAATGATTATTTATGACTGGGGTAACTTAAGCATTGCTAACAAGGGAGGACCCTACCTGAAAGTATGGGTACCTAAGAATATGTTATTATTTTGCAAGTAAGCCTTCGATCCGCTAATGAAACTAGAATGTGGTATTTGGATAGCAGATGCTCAAGGTATTTGACAGGATATGAAACTCAGTTCATCTCATTAGAGCACAAAAGAATTAGAAGTGTCAGTTTCGTACATAACCAAAAAGACAAGATTGTGGGCTCTGGCATTGTTGGTACCTCTCCTTCAATCATAGAGGTTTCTCTGGTTAAAGGACTCAAGTTTAATTTGCTCAACATAGCCTAGCTCTGTGACAAAGGTAGGAAAATTACATTTGACTCAAGAGGTTGCTCTGTTATTGACTATACGACTTATTCTACTATACTCTTTGCTCATAGAATCGATAATGTGTATATGATTGATTTATCCCTGGGATCCACTAATGTTTTATCTTGTATCTAAGGAGTGATATCTCAAGGCTTTAACATAGTAGGTTGGATCATATAAATATGAACATTCTATCCAAACTAGCAAAAAAAGTAACTAGTTGTGGTTTTACCCAGTATCAACTTCGAGAAGGATAAACTTTGCTCAGCTTGCCAGCTTGGTAAGCAAGTTAAGAAATAATTTAGGTTAATTAATCACATAGTAACTAAGCAACTGTTGGAGCTCCTCGACCTAGATATTTTCAGCCTATGAGCATGGGTGGTAAGAGATTTTCGTTGGTGGTTGTGGATGACTTCACAAGATTCACTTAGGTAGTCTTGTTGAGTAACAAAGATGAAACATATGAATCTTTTTTCAAACTCAGTAATCGGATAATGAACAAAATAGGAGCTAAAATAAGTAGAATCTAAAGTGATCATGAATGTGAATTTTAGAATTTTCATTTCAAAGAATTCTGTTCAGCACATGACATTTAGCATAACTTTTCTGCTCGTGATACTCCGTAACAAAATGGGGTTTTAGAAAGGAAGAAAAGAGCCATAGTTGAGATGGCTCGATCAATGTTGAGTGATAACAATCTACCAAACTAACTTTTGGGAGAAGTTATTAACACATCCTCTTATATCTTCAATTGGGTTTTAATTTACCCAATTCTTAAGAAAATACCTTATGAACTTTGGCAAGGGTGCAAGCTGAAGATTGGTTATCTCAAATCATTTTGGCTGTAGGTGCTTTATTCTCAATATCAAGGAGCAGCTAGGTAAGTTTGATCCAAAGGCTGATGAAGGTATCTTTCTGGGATACTCAACTAATAGCATGGCATATAGAATATATGTCAAAAGAACTAGCCTGTTAGAGGAGTCCATCTGATGATAGATAGTCTATGCATGTGGATTTCAAAGAAACTAACAATGTAGATAGATGTCCATCTGATGATGATGAAGGAGTAACCTAGCAAGCAAATCAACTTAGCATGCCACATTCTATGCTACCAACCCAGCACAAGAACCAGAAGCTGAGGAAGTAAAAGAAGACGATGGTCTTTCAATTAACTTCAATGATGAGAAAGATCAACCTCCACCTCAACAACAAATTGCAGATCCTCCAATTTTTTATCCAAGTCTACCAAGAGAGATTAGAATTCATAGCAACCATCAACTTGACAGCATTGTTGATGATGTTCATAATCCTGTTATGACACGAGGTTAACTTAGTAGGATGATTGGCCATCCAACTTTCATCTCATTGATTGAACCCATGAAGTTCAAAGATGCAGAAGGAGATGATTATTGGATGATTGCAATGCAAGAGGAGCTGGATCAATTCAAGTACAATGATGTTTGAGATCTAGTTCTAAAACTCAATGGAAAATCAATCATTGGTACTAAAAGGGATTTCAAGAACAAGCTTGATAAGATGGCATTGTTGTTAGGAACAAGGCTAGGCTTGTTGCTCAATGCTACAATATGCAAGAAGGCATCAATTATGATGAAACTTATGCTTCTATAGCCTAGCTTGAAACAATTTGAATTCTGTGTGCTTTCTCATCCCATATGAACATCAAATTTTTTCAAATGGATTGTTAAGGGTACATTCCTGAATGGATCTCAAGAGGAAGTATATGTCTTCCAACCTCAAGGCTTTGAAGATCCGAAGAATCCTGAACATGTATTCAAATCGAAGAAAGCACTTAAAGATTGAAGCAATCTCCAAGAGCTTAGTATGAGAGGCTGACCAATTTCCTTATATGCAAAGGCCATGAAAGAGGGAAAGAAAATACGACTCTATTGATCTGGTGAAGAAAAGGAGATGTGTTGCTAGTCCAAATCTATGTTGAAGATATCGTTTTTGGAGCAACTAATGAGAAGCTATGTAAAGAGTTTAGCAAAAAGATGAAGAGAGAATTTGAAATGTCAATGATGGGAAAGCTCAATTTCTTCCTTGGACTTCAAATCAAGCATAGTGAAGATGGAATCTTCATTAGCCAATCAAAGTATGCCAAAGAAGTCCTAAAGAAGTTCGATATGGAGCATTCAAAGCCAATGTCCACTCCCATAGCCACTAATACTATCTTAAGTAAGGATGAAGTTGGTAAACAGGTAGACAGTAAGTTCTACAGAGGTATTATCAGTTCTCTTCTCGATTTAACTACTAGTAGTCCTAACATTCAATATGATGTCTACTATTGCACATGTTATCAAGCTGACCCAAGAAAATCTCACTTAGTAACTTTTAATAGAATTTTCTGGTATTTGCAAAGTTCTCTTGATGCATGTCTCTAGTATCCTGATTGTATAGATTTCAATCATAGAGGATTCACAGATATTGACTTTTGCAGAGAGAAGCACAACAAGAAAATTACCACAATAGGATGCCATTTCCTTAGAGAATATGTTATCTCTTGGTATAGTAAGAAGATAACTTTGTTGCCTTGAGTACAATCAAAGCTGAGTCCATAGTAGCATGAAGTTGTATAGAACAATTACTATGGATTAAGTAGCAACTCGAAGATTATGGTATAAAGTTTAAATGCCTCAAAGTTATGTGTGATAAAAAGAGCATAATTAACCTATCCAAAATGGTAGGATGAAGCATATTAATATAATACATCACTTCATAAGGGATCATGTGTTAAGGGGAGATGTCAAACTGTGTATTTTCTTTCTAAGGAATAGTGTGTTGACATATTCACAAACCTTTGCCCAAGGATCAGTTCAATGTTCTAAGGTAGCTTATTAGAATGGCGAACCCCATTTGATGAAAAATCAAGAAATTTATCTAAGTGTTCAAGAGGAAGTCTTAACTTAGCCAAATGAGGTAACACGTATTTAACACCATTAATTTTTAATGTAACATTGTGAGATTCAATTTCAAGTTAAAAAAAATCAAAACCTACGTTTCTAAAAACTGGGCTTTTGAATTTGAACCGTCCACTGATAAACTCACTATTTTACTAAGTCAGTTAAATCAGTGTTAATCTCTGCGTTGATTTTAATCTTCTCTTTTGCGAGCACCATGTTTCATTGCTAGTGAGAAATTGCCAATAAAAGCTTTAAAGTGTTGAAGAGAGAGGTTACTTGCATCATTGAATTTTAATCTCTTCAATCTGCAAAAGAACTCTAAATTCTCTTCTTCTCTCAAATTCCATTCACTTAAATAATGACCATTAAGAAAACTCTAAGGCTCCAAGCACTATCAAAGAGGAGCATCATCGTTTCTGCTGAAGGAATGCAGGAAAAGATCACCTTTCCTATTGGAACTTTGTTCACCAAGGTTGAATGGGGGTCAAATTTGGACTTTTGGCCAAGTCTATGAAGTAGACTATGAAGGATTTCTGAGGAACTGAATCCTTCATAGGGTGATCAAGCAGTAAAATCTAAGCCAGTTTTTGCAAGGATTTCTAAGGACCAGCCACTACATGGATGATCAGGAGCTTTTACGAGAATCTTTATACCATCCAAGGATATAATGATGTTTTATTAGTAATGATTAGAGGAATTTCTCACCTGATCTACTCTCGATTGTTGGCTAGCATCCTCAACATGCCTCACAAAGGGACCCAGCTCAAGAGGAATGGGGATGAGAAAGCCATAGTCATTCCTGAAGATTGGGAGCTCCTTGTAGATTATGGATCTAGGGAGATTGCTACGTCCAAAATGAGTTGGATAGCAAGTTGGTGAAGCTACTATTAACCAAAACTAGATTTGTCACTAGCTACACCTACTTTGAAAGGTGCGTGGTTTACCATATGGTAGAGGGTAAGCAATTAAATTGGGTAATGGTGATTCTTCATCACTTGATCAAAATTTCTATCATTTACCACTATCGGTATTTGATCACCTCTTTGATGAAGGTAGTGAAGGTGGACATAGCTTCATTTGTTGAAGGACTAGGAGACCCTTTCATACCGGTGAAGAAGACCCTAGTTTTGATGCACTTCTCAAAGCTCCATCATAACCAGGTACATACTAGGTACACCAAAGCTCAAGATGCCAAAAGGAAAGCTAGGGTTGTACCTACAATATTACCTACTAATGTAACCAATAAGGATGAAGATTGTTTCATGGTGGACTTTAACGCTAGCAGTGATGAAACTAATTACAATGTTCCTCGTACTGCTAAGATGGAACAGAACGCAATTACTACTTCTTAACTGAAACCAGGAGCTACTTTATCAAGGGCTAAGAAGAGATCGACAAAAACAAGGGTAGGAGATACGCATGCCCAAGCTTTAACTAGGCAAACAAGGTAAATGAAGGCCAAAACCCACACTCAAAGGGAAGCTGAGGTGAAATACCAAGCTGAAGAGGAGGAAGATATCGTTGAGGTAGTGGAGACCTTGCACCAGAAAGCACAAATTTGATGTTACTGAGAAAGATGAAGGTTAAGGAAACTCTAAAAAGAGCAAAGTGGACTCTGAAACAATAAGTCCTAGCATTGCTACCCATGAGGAGGAAGTAATTGCCAAAGCTAAGGGGAGTTAACATAAGTGCACTACCACCAATAGACCCGTGATGAAAAATATTCAAGTGGTGAGCATTGAGGAGGATCCTGGAGAAACCCAAACCCTTAATCATGAACAGTTCGATCTTCCTAATCCCATCACCCCCACACCTTCATTCAGTTAGGTAGAGAGACTTCCTAGTCAGCCTGAAATACCTTAAGCAGTCGCAACTTGTACACTTCAGAAACAGAAGTCTACCAATCAAAGATTCACAGTCACGACATATGTATATCAATCGTGACTTGGATGGTTTGCTGGTTTTATCTTCTTAACTACCAACCGCCAAATAAGCATGATTAAGCGCCATCAACAGCCATTAACTACCAATGATAAGACACCTATTAGAAGTTAACCAATCATGAAAAGGTGCCTATCCGTTGTGGATTATATAAAAGCTTCTCAACCAATCACAATGAAGAGATGCAATCATTCACCTATGGACACAACCCTTCGTATTGATAGACGCAACCCTTCGAACTCTATAAATAGGGTTCCAATCTTCACGAATTTCATGCATGGTGTGCAAAAGAAAGGAGTGAAAGATAGTGCATAGTGTATAGATAGAGAGTAAATATCTAGTTTCGCTACGTTCATAAGTGTTAGTGAGAAAATGTTTAAGTGATTCGAATCCTTATTTCGATCACTAGATTTCTCTATATTCTCCAATGATTGTTATATAAGTGTACTTGTAAATCACTTATCAATAACAGTTTTCCTTCCTCAATATTCATTTGTTCGATATTTGCAAAGAATAGCATCCTAGTAGAGGTTCTGTACGGGCCGAGACCGAATTCAAAGCAGAAGCAAGAATTGCGGGAATTGATTACTCCCATTAAAGAGTGGATATGGTTTGATCAATTTTAGCTTTCACTTATATACTTTACAACTTTTCTTTGCTTTCTACTTATGATATGTCTATGTGTCATAATGCGTATTTCGTGTTAAGTCATTTATGTTAATCAAGTTATATGCATTGGAGTTAATTTTAAGAGTAATTTTGGGGTTAACAATATCGTGTATAATCACTGGATCTGTGATATAACACTGTTTAGTGAGATAACATTTTTGGAATGGTAACTTGCTAAATGTGGCTATGTGAGAGCGACCCGTACTAAGCATATTATTAACTTTGTCTAGGTTTATATAATTGTCTTAATTCGTTTGCGCTAGATTTAGAAAAGTCATTTCATGTGTTGCTCTGTGGTGAATAATTGAACATCTAAGTATTTAGAACCAAATCTGTTAGATTAGTTTAGTGAATTGTAACATCTTTGTTGAACTTGCATTCTTTCTCTGCTATACTTATTTCGTAGCGAAAATCTATATATTTAGATTCTCTAATCTTTCTTACCAATATTTACTCATTTTTCATTCTAACCCTTCTTTCCTAACCTTTATTTCATTATATCTTATTTTCCTTATTTTATCTTCCTTGTTGATCTTTAGTGCTAGCCCTTCCCTATGGGATCAATATTTTAAAACTACATCGCGACTGTATACTTGCAGTTATCATCATTTTTTTATTTGATAAAAGGTACTGACAACACCTATATTTTTCGTGAACAAGTTTTTGGCACCATTGATATATAGTCGAATCTTGTGAACAAACTATTGAACTTATCAGTAGAAAAGTGATGAACAATCAGCTAACACAGAGGTACCTTTAAATCCTTCCCCCATTTCATCTATAAATCCTTCCAACTTTACTCCTGTAAATCCCTTAGTTTCTATTCGTGTAGATACTGAAATTCCTTCTGTAAATCCTCAACCTCCATCTTTTAATATTGTAAATTCTCTAGTAAATATATCTTTTCCAAAATAGAAATAAGCCTTCAAAAGAATATTGCAAATAAAAGAGAAACTCAGGGAGAACTAAAAAATAATTCACAAGAAAAGAGTTAAGTTCATAAGAAAAGGCAGAACTAAAGTATGTTTGAAAGGAGGAGGAGCTGCTTGTATAGGTGGAAGGGGAGCATAAATGCTCCTCATATAGAAATGGGGGAAGGGGATTTCCCCATCCCTCATGCAGGTCAACCACGTGAAGCCCCATGCTCGGAGGGTCAACCTGCTCACACAGCCCATAAGGAAAACCTAATTGGGCTTGCCTTGTCCACAAGTAGGGCCTTGCAGGACTTCCTGAAAGCCCTGCTTACGGGTGTTTTGGTGGGCCTACACTGTAGGCCCATGCAAGAGCTTTCAATAAGCACTTGCAAGCCTACAGCCCACTAACATGTGCTAATCATGCTATATTATGCTAGTGGCCTGCGAGGAATTTTCAATTTTTGAGTAGTAGCCACACATGCCCCTTGGTGTGAACTACCCATGTTCACATGGCCCACTCGTAATGAGAAAAATCCCTTGTTCCATATTTCACACAATTATCCCTAGTCCCTCTTCCGAACTATTAATTAATTCGACCATTTAGTGGTCCATCCAAATGAACTTGACTATTCTTTTATTCTAAGTATAGAACCAATCTATATGTTCTTTATTTGGTCTTGTGATGGTCAATTGTGTGTGATCTCATATGATCTCAGAGTATAGAGTAGTTAGAGGTTAACCTAATCTTTGTTTCTCATCTAGGAACCTTTAGGCTTAATGTTCCAGACCGATATAGAACTTGATGACTCTAGATGATCAAATAAGCTTTCTAGCATAGGCATATGATCCCTTGATACTTGAAATTATCTTCTTGTGACTTGATCCGATTCTGCAGTAGTAACCAATATAATACAGTAATCTCCTTTCATCATCTCTAGTGTGATCCACTTTATTGAGCTCGCATATGTTAGTTGATGTAATGGCCGTAGGTATCCCTAAATGAAACTTGTTTACGAAAAACACCACTCACCTTTATGGACTAAGATTAACTACAAACCATTGTATTAATCTCATACTCTGATTAGAGGTTTATGAGTGTGTCACTTCAACAAGAGGCCTTAAGCTACAACTCCCATTATATCACTATATTATGAGTGATGGATCCCCTCTTAACTACTCAGCTTACGAAAGAAGGGTTATCACTATGCCCCGTAATCATTTGTATCATCTTTATAATAGGGTATGCATGGGTATCACCTTAAGTATAGAAACTTCCACACAAGGTAACTAGTATCTTAGGTCTTAGGAAACTCGTACTACTACTACAATAAGATGTGACACCAACACATGGATATAGCTATTTCCAAGTGTTTGTCTTATCGTGATCTCCAATGTATTACCTGAATACATTCATGAGTTAACTCAAAGTACTACCTTTAGCTCATGAGATCAGTTGCTTAGATCCAATCCAAGGAGTAAGCTTACACATGGTAGTTTTTCTACTTTATTGATGTCCATTCTAAATTAAACTATGACTAGAGATGTTTAGACTTTTCCATAATTACATGTTTTTGCAATTCTCACTCTAAATAGCTCCCACTATGTCCTTGCACTTTCAAGTTGTGAAATAGTCATGGACTTTGTTTTATATATCAATGAATATATTTACTTATAATAGTATATATAATACTAGCGAGATGCATAATTTGAGAAGAAAACCATCGACATATAACAAAGGTGCCTTATTTTTTTATAAAAAATAATCTAAAAACTATAAAGATATATTGCTTTGATTGCCTCTAGGGCATAAATCATGTCTAATGGTTATGGCCCCAAAGAAGAGAGCAAGAGATAATAGCTCATAATAGGTAGATATGCCTGCTTGGAAGAAGGTCAAACGAGGCAAGCAATTATAGTTCATTAAAAGGGGAGCTCAACAAAGTAAGAATGATGTTGAGGAAACCTTGAAGAGTCTAAAGGTATATGAAGAAATAGCTCAAGTTGAGAAGGAAGTTATTGAGGAAGTGCAGGATGCACTCATGTTTGAGCTTGTAAAGAGAAAGAGAGGTACAAGAGGGAAGAAGTGTGATGTTGAAAAAGAAAAAGTGCTTTTAAGGTTGATGAAAATGCCTCAATACAATTAGATGATTTGGTCAGGGAAGCAGAGGATGCAAATGCCACCAAAGAAGCAAAGCAAAAATGTTTATACTAATGATATACCAAATGTAGCTCACTCTACTAAGTAGCTTAAGGACAATCCCAATGAGACTGTCCAAAATTAACCACCAACCACCAATTCTTCTCCACCAACTTCACCATCTCATGTATATACTCAACCAACCTCACCTTTTTCTCATATATCTACTCCTACCACTCTTTTGCAATCAAACAAAAAAAAATAATGATCCTTACAATCAAACCAAAACATCCACTCCACACAACAACCTCCCTACAAATCAACTACTGTACAAAATTCTCATCCTTCTCCTTCTATACAAACTAACAAAATTCCTCCTTCCTCTTCTCACCAACCCATTATGACCCATATTAATCAAAAGAAAAATACTATGAACTATGATCCGTCAAGTCATAATGCTGAGAATTCCGCTCAATTAAACCTTAATGTTCTGAACTATGCACAACATGAGCATATAGTGATGGAATAGGTAAATTTCACAACTAATTCCTCATGACCAACAACTCATCCCAATTAAGAGCTATGTTATGACTTGGACAATACATATTATGAGGAAGCAAAGAAGCAGTAATTATGAGAGGTTACTAAAACGCACAACAAATCTCACAAATATGATGATGAGCTTGATGTTGTCATAGTTAAGGCTTTGATGGTAGATTAATTAATGAAGAGGGTCACTAAGTTGCATCTTCCCATTCTTTTATTTGATGAGTCAACTCTACCAATTATGCAATGTATTCTAAAAAGTTTATCAAGATTCGAAGAAGTCTTTTGCGGATAAGGAATATGTTGGTCCTAGAAGGCTTAAAATAATAGTAGAGGGGGGTGAATGCAGTTCTTGGTTACTTTTTAGTGTTTATAAAAAGTCTTTTATAAAGTTATGTTTTTAAATGCGTGCTGAGTTAATCATGCTGAGTTGGGTCTAAAAATTATAAACCGCTTAGCTTTGTTGGCATAGTTTATCTTCAATCGCTACTTAGTACTTTACTCAGCTCGGATTGGTTTTCAAGCAAAAACTAATAAAATAGAAAGAATGATCAATTGTATTGTTAGAATTTTTACACTTGAGATTTATCTTGGTTCGGCCCTTAGCCTACCTTCAATCCTCGGATTCCTTCTCGAGCTTTAATTCACTAGTGATTCATTCCTTCCTTAAGTGGAGAAGCCTTTACTACGGGTAGAAAAGATTACAAAAAGTACCTTCCTTTCTAACTACCTCACAAACATACTTTAGGTACCCTTCCTAAAATGACACTTAGATTTATTAACGTAAATGCAAATAGAGGAATTCAACTTATAGAAATGTTGATTCCTTTACAAGGTTAAATCTTAAGTGTTGTTCTCTCTATTACAAATAAATTTAGATGATATGTGTTCCTTGATTGCTTGATTTGGAATTTCTTGAAGCTGGGAGTATTTGAATAGAGTTTCAACTCTTATAGAAATTTGAGGTCATTCACCAAATTTGAACGTCTACTCTCATCTTCTATTTATAGCTGAAGGTCTTGGAATTAGCCATTGTAAACTTCTTATCCTAACAGTTCTTCAATCTCTCTTCTCTTCAAATCTTATGAATTTTCCCGTTACAGTCAAATTCCATTACATTTAAAGATAGAGATTTCAAACGTTAAAGCATGAGATTAGTCCATTAATACAAAGCGTCAAAAACTCATTTATCTTCAAGCAATCCGATCTAATTGAGAGGCGCATGAGTTACAATGTGAAATTCTGTAATTTGTTGATTTGCTGACATTGCAGAGTTGCACAAAGATACTACGAAGACTCACATATCATATGATTCCTTTTGCCTTAGACTTTAGTGAGGAATCTCCAATATTCTTTACTAACACCTTTTGTTTGTGAGGACCAATAGAATATCCACTTTAATTTCAGTGCCTATTCTCTTGAAAAGCATTAAAGGGATATTTCATTTCTCATAGAAACCATTGCTAGTACATGTGACATTTAATTCTCTAAGTGTCAAAGTAGCTCAACTTTTATCATAAATAGCTAACTCAACACAGCTGAGTAAATATCTTATAAACTATGTAATAACAAGCCTAACTTAGCTTCGCTTACCCAAAAGCTGTAACTTAATTAATTACACAGAAAACTGAGTTGTTTTTTCTTAAACAAACTCAAGTAAACTTCATTAATTAAGAGTACACTTAGAATTAAATTAATTTCACTATCCTAGTCTGTTTGTTATTTCCAAAAAGTTTTAAGTATTGTGAGGTACTATTAACTTGGGTTCAACAGAATCATCTATAAAGGGAAAGCACGTGCAACATTGTAGATGAGGTGGCCTTAATTCTCACTAGTCTTTCTGACATAGCAGAGCAATCACTAAGACTTTGGGAATCATACAGACTACCACTACCATAAGTAGCATAGTGCCTACCAAAGTGAAGGCATCTTAAGAAGCTTCCCAAGATGAGTTAAAAACCATTGTTGATCTTATTGGTGTATAATAAGCTCAATTCCACAATTTTGACAAAGAGAAATTGGAATAAAGAAAGGAGACTAAGAGATCTTTTACATTACTATTCAACATTGAAAATTCTCAAGAAAAGGTAATATTCTCAATCAGTGGCATTATTGTCAACAAATCTAACATATTTGGAGAAATTTCTAGAAGGTTGATGATCCAACAATTGTGACATTGAATATTCTTGGTCTAATAGAGAAATGTGTTGAGAACAAGTTGCGACAAGTGTTAGGAAAGAGTAGTTCTAATAATGTGCGGAGTCGGATAGTAATATAGTCTAAAGAGATCTTAAGGGGTTTGAAAAGGTTGAGCTTAAAGGATATTCATCAAGCTGTTATCAAGGATGGTAAATCAAGTATACATCCAAAGTTCAACACCTTGCACAACATCTTAGAAGAATTTTTCAAGATGAATGCTGAAGACTTAAAGGATATACATTACGCATCTTGCAATGTTTACCACATGAATCTAAAGCTCCAAGTTATTATGGAATTCTTAAAATAAATATTATTAAGACAAAATCTTTGAATATTATCCGGATTTTTCATCAACAGGCATCTATACAAACTTTAGCTGGTATGATAAGTACAAGGGCTAATGTATTATTCCTTCAACGGATAGCCACTCAAGGATATCTCTCTCTACTGGGAAGTTTGTAAACTGAGAAATGAAATTGCACTAGTAATCTCCAGCTCTTTTGAATCCTTCCAACTTACCTTGGCGGAAGTTATTATGGTTTTGATGTCATTATAAAGGGCATAATGGAAAAGGGGGAGAAATAGAAGCAATAGTTGGTTGAAGTATAGGAGATTCTTTTTCCATAGCGTCTACCTCCTTGTCAATATGCTCAATCTAAGGCCCAAGGAAAGCAACCTATGTGTGAACATTTGACATTTTCGATATATTAATTTGATTAGATTAGGTCAATCCTTTAGTTGAGACATATTTCTTAGTTCTAGACATTTCACTACTTTTCAAGAAATGCCATGGATTTATTTCCATTAACATTTATTCCAAATACGAGACAAGCTACTCCAGAAATAATATAAAAGATTAAGGAACCTAAATTTATATATTGAGACATAGAGTCACTGCTAGGATAACCTCTTCTAGGAAGATTCCGGTATAGTATCATTTCCAAGCACAATTCTATACCTGAGTATAGAGATTCATGTTCGGATGAAGTTACTTATTTCATTATTTGAGTTATTTTTTTTTTACAAGTAAAAACTGTACCAACATTTTGTATGTATATTGCTTATGATTCATTAAAATATTGAAGATGACAAAAAAATGTTATTTTAGTCATAATTTTTGCCAAACTTAGAGTACAAAAATTATATACACCCAAATAATCACCCAAGATTTAATAAAAGGTACTTATAGTGGTTTGGAACCAAAATTGGTTCAAGCAAAGCTACAAAACAAAGGTTAAATGGACAAAAATATAAAAAACATAGACATTCTGCCCATGATTGAGTTAGGGGAAATTTGATCATACTACCATGATTATGATCATGGTATCATAATTGTGATCACGACACCGGGTTATAACCCCCTTCAACCCAACTACGCATTGAATGTTCTTAAACAAGTTGTTAATGTGACTTTCAATTTTTGGTTTCTTTTCACTCAATTTTAAAGTCAAATTTACTCTTTAATCAATGTTTTAAAACATTTTCAAACATGTGTAAACATTTATAATAGGAGAGCGATACGCAACCCCTTTTAAGTTTTAACTCAAAGGTTCTAACACTACTCAAAATACATAAATAGCAAGATAACAAGATAATTATATTAAGATGGAAAGTCTCAAATTTGATTTATACCTTTTCGTTTGAGTATCCACTTTTTTGGTAAATTCAAAGTCAAGAACTCGGAATAAGCCATTGAAAATGTAATGAGTTGGTGTTTGCGATTGGGAATTAGTGAAAACAAAATGAAGGATTTGTGGTGAAAATGTAAAAGAATTGAACGATTCCTCTCTTTATTCAATACTTTTCACAAATTCTGGTAATAGCTTGATTTTTTTTCTTATGAGAATATGTGAATTTTTGGTGCAAAATTTGGGCCATGAACACAGAGATTCAGCCTATATTTATAAGAAAAAATTTTGTTCGTTTCAAGTGAAATTCGATTCATGGAAGAAATGGAAATAAATTGATTTTTTTCTGAAAATAAGCAAACTAGTACTGATTTTAAGTGATTCAATTTGGGAAGAAATGTGATAAAATTAGTTTAGCTAATTAAAATTAAGGACCAAACCTGGTATAAGGATTAAGATGATGGTATCATTTTCATAGCAGCAGTACCGTGATCGAACCCATTTTTTATTGTTTCATTATTTCTTTGCATGGTTTTCAGTAAGATTCAAATGAAAATTTCAATAATTGAATTTGAACCTAAAATATTCGATGAAAAAAGTATAAAAATAAATCATTCATCATCGACTTTTGATGTAGAGAAAAATTATGCTCACTATTTACCGATAGTTTGTCATAATAGACGTATGTCTTTGTCATCGTGAGATGAGGAATTTGACGAAGAGTAAAAGACGATAATTGAATTTGAGGTCTATTGAAGAATATGATTATTCCTTGATTGAATTCATTAGGAAACAAAAAAATTTTGCCCCTTGATTCAAGAATGATCATATCGAATGAACTTCATTAACCATTACTTAACATGTACGTCATGCCAAACTACTGGCTTCTTATGAGATGGACCATGCATGAGAGAGTCGAGACTGGATATGTGAGGATAATAGCTAGAGCAATTTGAATTTTGTGACATAAGACATCATTGGGTGGTTCACAAAAAGAAAATGAATTTTGTGAAATTTGAAATTTTTATGATATAAGAATTATTGTGAGATAAGCCACTATTGAGTGGTTAACAAAAGAATTAGGTATTTGTTAGATAAGCCATCATTGGGTAGTTCACAAAAGAATTTGGAGTATTTTTTCTGGGATAGGCCACTAGAGAGTGGTTCATAAACAAATTGAGATTTTTGTGGCATAAGTCACTAGGGAGTGTGGTTCACGAAAGAAATTGGGTGTTTTTGGGAGATAAACCACAGAGGGTGGTTCATCACAAAGAATTTGGAGTTTTTGTGAGGTAAGAGAAAATTAGGTAGTTCACAAAAGAAATATGGATTCTTGTAAGATAAGCTACTTTTGAGTGGTTGACAAAAGAAATTTTGATTTTTGTGAGATAAGCCACTACTGAGAGTGGTTTACAAAAGAAATTTGATGTTTTTTTTGAGGTAAGCTACCATAGGGTAGTTCACAAAATAAATTAGGATTTTTGTGACATAAAGCACTATTAATTGGTTTATAAAAGAATTTGAATTTTTTTGTGATGTAAGCTAACATATGGTGGTAGTTGACAAAAGAAATTTGGATTTTGTGAAATTAGAAAGTGCGAAGAATTTGGACTTTACTTGGGGATAATGTAGAAATTAGGAATTTTTTTGAAATTTTGAATGGATTAAGAATTTTTTTAAAATTTGAAGGGATTACCAATTTTAGATGGGGATTTTGGAAAATGTGCTGGGAAAAAATGGTTGGAGTTTTGGGTTTATTGATTGGTGGAAAAGACTTTATATTCCAAAATATGCATAAGGCTTATTGATTATTCTATTTCTCCCTTTTTTTGTTTAGAGAGCTTCTTCTAACCATATCTCCTTCAATTCTTGATAAAATCATGAGTCGTTCATCACTATGTTTCACAAAGTAAGAGCCCATCACGCTAAGACTCTTTTCAAGACTAAGTTGGACCCAATCAATGGCTCGAAGTTGCGATATCTTCTTATCTGTGACGCACATTATCTCATGTCTAATGAGAGGCATTCAGAGCTTGCACGAAGGATGGAGCCTACTTCAAACCATCACTTTTTATCACTTTCAGATCAAGAGGTTAGTAGCACACCATTCTTCTTTAGATTCAAAATTATTAAAATTTTGATTTTTTTAGAATTTTGGGTAAATTTATTTGAAGTGTAGAAATTATGCATGCATGTTTAGTTTTTTGATGGATTGAGACTCCCAACTTGTTTTAAAACCCTTACGTATTAGATTTTAGGCTTGGGTTATCTCGATTTTGTTCAAAATTTATGATATTAAGAGACTCCCAAAAAAAGTTGTTTCATCGTGGCAATGGCTCAAATCTGGTAGAGGACTAGTGATCACGATACTGTGACCTTGGGAGGTTTACCGGGTTTGACGCTTGACAACTTATTCTTGGGAGTTTCATGCTTTTTTAACCTTTTCAGTCATTTTTTTCGTTTTTTAATGGGTAATGTCCCTAAACGAACATATATAAATATCTAACAAGGCTATACAAGGGATAAACATACATATATGTAAAGTTTACATGGATGAACAAGTATGTATGCAAATAAAAAAAGCAAGAGATATTTATCAAATTCTTTAGCTGATTTAGATTTTTAAGAGCTCTAAAGAGGTATCAACACCTCCCTCGTATTCGAGTCCTATAGAGATTGTCTTGGTGGAGAGATGGCTAGATATTACTCATACTTTTCATCTACATGTCATAGAGATGACAATCACTTAATCGAATATTGTAGCTATGACAGGGTCGCCATTTTTTGGGATTACGATCCATTTTAACATCTATGAGGAACATTTTCCTTTTGAGGAGTGCTTTGGGTGTATATAGAGGAGTAGTTGGGTGTAAGTCCCACTTTTGGGGGCTTTGAGTAAACCCGCATAAGAGATTATGGGATGGATCAAGAGGTACTTGATGAGGATGAGAGGAAGCTATTACATTATATATATTCTCCTTGGTTTGCTGACAACTCTCTTGTTCCTTTAGGGATCAAGCCATGTTCACTACAAGCTCCTATCAACTTTGGAGCATCTTGATGAAGTCCCCAACTTGAACTGTTATCGAGCTGCTCTAGGTTAGCTGTATTTCGGTTTTAATGTCTGTGATAGGGGCGGATAGATGAAGCTCAATGCCAACCATTTTTTCTTGCAGTTATTCTTTTGATTCTTTTATATGTTGAGTTTTTGAATACTTTAGAGCTTTCTTGGATATCTATGTGTTTTATATCTTGCATTATGCAAATTTGTCTTATGAGCATCAGGTTGATACCATGTCAAAGATCAAGGGTAAACCCCTTTGCACTACTCCGATCCTTCACTAGTGGACTCACTCATGGGCCATAGTGAAGCGAGATATTTCCAAGTTGAGGATCAAGCTTAGGATTCTCACCCTCGAGCAGGTATCTCCTTCCTTATTGAAATCAATTACAAATTATTAGTAAAAACTGCATGTACAAATTGTAAGGGTACTTTATCTTGATTTTGTTATAGCTTATTAGGACCCATGGGAGGGTACATGTCATTGGGGCATGGTGTAGGTAACTAGTTTTCCATATGATGAGCAGCGGTTTGCTCTTCAGAGCCCCATGTGTATGTACTAGTATATGGTGGATCGGATGAGGAAGTTTAGGATAACCATCTAGGTAGATGATAGGCCAGTGTGGGGACCACTTCCATTTGGAGTGTTCTGATCACACTTGGTGGAGAATGCCTTGTAGAATGGAGCACGCATTTATATAGTTTTATTAGACAGCTCCTATAAGGAGTACATGCAGTGATGATCCATTATCCTATTGAGGGGTTTGTTCCCACAATTCCCAGAGTATGCTTCTTCATTATATTTAGAATTTGCATCTCTTCATCACCTATGGTTGGTTGTGTTTTTATCGATTAATGTAGACCCATCCCCACAAGAGGAGCCTTGCTTCTAGTTGTAGCACTACAATAGAGACTAAGGCACCTCCAAATTCTCAGGCCCAGATCCATACAATGGAAGGATGCATTTGCATGGTGACTTATTCAACATATATACTCATGATGGGAGTGGATATACATGTAGTACAAAGGCCTCCTTCATTAGTGAATCAATTGGATTTTACCCACTAGAGACTACTCATGTAAGCCTATATATTCTTTGATTTCCTTTTCATTGATCACATTCATTTGTTGACATCATAGTATTAATTATAGATTCTCTGAATTGAGGCATAAAGGATGCCTTGTGATTATCAATTCTTAGGTGATCTCTTATTTTTCAAAGAGAGTGCTCATAAAGGTATTTTTCTTAAACTTGTTTGTGAGTATGATTTTATGCATGAATGTAAATATATGCAATGTGCAAATGATGAATGGTATGTATGCTTTGTGTTTCACAGACTACTTTGGCTGATATGACATTGGGTCCAGATGCAAAAAGGTAAGGAGCCGAAGTGGTCAAAGTATATGTCATTGACATGGTAGTAAAGTCTATGACTTGAGAAGAACATTAAACCATCTTGGAAAAATTCCTCACTAAAATCGAGATGTACAACTTGAGATCAAACCCCGATAAGTGCATATTTGGTGTGACTTCTAGTAAATTACTGGGGCATATTGTCAGTTAGCGAGAAATTGAGATGGATCTTGATAAAATCGAGGCCATTCATGAAATTCCTACACAAATGACTGAGAAGGAAGTTAGGTCATTTGTGTGCTCATTATAATATGTCAGGCATTTCATTTCTTACCTTACAACATTCTATGAGTTTATCTTCAAGTTACTAAAGAAGTAACAAGCGGTTTAATGGAATGATCAGAACCAAATAGGCTTCAATTAGATTAATACTTACCTTGTGAAAATGCCAGTCCTTAAGCCCCTATCTCGGGAGAACCTTTGATCCTCTACTTGAAAATTAAAGAAACCTCTGTAGGAGCATTCTTAGTGCAAGATCAAGATAATAACAAAGAGCATGTGATTTACTACGTAAAAATGAAGTTGTTGGAATACAAGAGTTACACCAAAGTTGGAAAGACATGTACAATAATGGTTTGGCTCACCAAGAAACTAAGACACTATTTCCAGTCCTACTGAATTCAAACTATTGCAAAGATTATTCTATAAAGTATCTTTACAAGTCCCCTACTTTGGATGAAAAATTTTCAAGATCATTGTTACTTGTATTAGAATTTAACATCGACCAAATCATTAGAAAAGTGATAAAGGGACGAGTAGTGGCCGAGTTATTAGTCAGACAACCGAGTCTGATTAAGTGGAGAATTTTGAATTTCCTAACGAGTAAATAGTTATCGTTCAAAAGAACCCCATCGATTAACCTTTCTCAAATGTTAAAATATTTAATTTAATAATTAGTTTATTTATTTTATAGGTTTAGTTCCTATTTTTTATAGGAATAAAACAATTATTTGTAGCCTTTAAAAACCTCATAATATTCACTATGAATATACAAAAAAAAACATAAAAAAGATATTAAAAGTAAAATTTAATATTTTTGAAAAATTAGGTGCCCCTACCGCTAGTCTAGGGCCTCTCCACCTGGATCGAAGCCGGTCTAGCTAGACTGGTGGCGCTACTCTTGCTAGGCTACCATCGGCCAAGCTAGAGGGGCACAAGTTTTTTACTCGGTTTTCCCCCTTTTTACCTTTTTTTGGGTATTTCCCCCTTTTTACCCTCATTTTTTAGTTATTTAAAAGAGTGAGGAGAGAGGAAAGAGAATCCTTTTTACCACATTTGGGAAGAGAGAATATTTGAGAGAGAGAAAGTAAGAAACTTAGTGGGAATGTTTGGGAAAAAGTGTGAAAAATCTTCCTATAGAACCCTTAAATTAATCATTGTTAGGGGTCTTAAGTTTTTGGATGAATCCTTCAAATATTTTTTTACAGAACCCTAAATCACTCAAAAAATTCATCTCTAGCATATATTTCAATTTGTCTTATGATCAATTAATACACAAATCTTCTAGAAATTAACATAAAAGGTTTGGAAGGAATCATTTCTTTGCATTTTAAGCTCCAAAATTGTTGGGATCACTTCGAAGTGGAAAGCTTTTGATTTTTAGGATACTTTTGTGCTTTATTGTTTGTTTGTTTTTGTGATTTTAATGGTTTTTGGGATAAAAAATGAGGTTTTTCCTAGTGCCCCTCTAGTTGGTTTGTTCCCCCCTCTGGCTAGACCATTGGCCCTATTGTTAGACCGGCACCCTTGTAGTTAACTACAAGGACATCAATACAACTACAAAGGCATCGATTATGCTACATGGGTACCGCTCCAAAGTGATTTTCTTTTATTTAAAAGTTCATTTTCACTATCTTGTGTAAAGAAACAGAAAATCTAGACCGAAAATCCATTGATCCTCGGAGCCTTTGGAGCTCGATTGGTGCCCTTGTAGGTGACCAAGCCGCCCCAAAAGACCTAGATCGGTGTTTGCCTAGGTTGTTGTCAACTAGACCGCTGCCGGCCTAACTAAATGGGTGTCGATCAATTTTTCAGCCATAACCATTCTTTTACATTTTTTTTGCTTAGATTACATATTTTCTTTTTGTTTTATGCACTCCTAATGACATGAATCAATATTACTCGATAACTAACCTCACAATGTGCCATGTTAAATCTCCAAATAAAAATAATCAAGATTGGGTCTAAATTGAATTGATTTTGCAAGAAAAAATCACTTGGAAACTTGAATTTCCACTTTTAAAAATTAATTGAGCGCAACGCTTTTAATTTCCTTCCATCCATTTTACATATGTAAATAAATGCAACATTCACACCATGCACATAATACTAACCACATTCTTTTGTACAGTCACTAACTTACACTCAATATTTTTAATAGTTAGGGTTTTAGAATGCTCATGAAGTATCATAGCATCACAAATAAGCCCAAAAGCATCATAAAATGCCTTATTAGTGTTTATTAACCTTAATGATGCTTAAGGTCATGTCACATTAGGGAACACACTAAAATAACATATCAACTCACTTGTGATTGTGCATCCGAACCTCTACCAAACTAAGTTAAATATACGATTTTTTCATTTCATCAAATAGGTGATCCTAAATAATCATAAACATCAATTGATTCATCAATCTCCACAACATAAGGGTATAAATCATTGTTTTACCTGAAAAATAAGAGTCCACGCACCCATGTTTTCATAACATGGGATTGTTATCATGTTAGGGAATTACCACCATTCCTTCACCCATGCCAAAAAACCAACTTTCCACTTCACTTCACCACATTCAAGCTCATCTCTTGAGAGATCACATAGATCTCTCTCGATCTCCATTCTCAAAGGTTGGGATATCATTTCATTACTTCATGAGGGTTCTAAAAACTCAAGGAAACATAAATCCATAAAACATCAAGATGTAAATGTCCTAATTTGATCTTTAGTTTAGCATTCAACATGGGTTAAACAGAAGGAGCATCTCGCATGATTTTAACCAAGCATCATCCAAACCATTCAAGAGGGTATTCTATTCTTGGTTAAGATTGGGCGGTTAGTTGCAACCTTTAGTTAATCAGTTAGATTCTCATAGTCAAAAATCATGGTTAATCCTATAAGAGATGATCATAGTCATTAGGGTGAACGACAACAACACTTAGCCGATCCTAGCCAAAGCGGAGATCCTCAGTTAGGAAATGAAGGTGATATAGATTCAGTATTGACTATGATGCTTTCTAGTAAGAAACTTCATGCCATATTCAAGCATCTATGATGACATTATCAGCCGAAAAAGGGAATTCTGATAAGACTTCCAAGTCCAAGCTCCTTCCTATCGTTAATCGAAATCATCCTCAAGGGGATATATAGTTGGCCTCTTCTTGAATTTGTCCCATTGTTAGCAAGGGGCATGCTTCCTCTCTACAAACTAATCCAGGTTCTCTCTTGAACCAAAGGGCTCAATATCAGCTAACATCTGGGTTAAGGAAATTCTGTAATCTTCTTCAAGGAAAGGGTTCAGCCTAATAGAGTTATCCAATCAAGAATTCAAATAATATCATCTAGTGCAGATTTTCTAGGAAAGCCACACCTAATTCTTTTCTACAAGGGGTTTTTGGAATTATTGTTTATCTTGTGAATGGAAATCCTTTAATGATCTCTTCACTATCTTATTTCGGCTTGGGGTCTCAACCGCATTTCCCTACCATGAATGTGCCTTCTTCACAAGGGTTTTCATCTTAGCACTTATCTTTTCCTATTCAAGGAGCACCCCATTTCCAAGGCTCCTTCACCGAGCCCACCACCTTTGGGAATCTTTATCAAACTTATCACCAGCTGTAAATTGCACCATAATTTCTAGTCTTGTCGAGGGGCATTGCTTATATTCAGCCTCTTATGTTTTGCCCAGCGACACCTGATACCCAAAACTAAGAGATTTTTTCTCAATGGATCGAAGAATCTATTCCCTAATGTTCATCCCCCGAAATGGAAAATCCATGGAAATCGTTTTTTGCCTCAAAATCTAATTTGTTTCTACTTATTCTCATTTTCCTAAATCTGCAAGGGATGAAGATTGGATGCCTAAAAACTTCATAATGCTAGAATTGAAAATGTATGAGGGGGAAGGAGATCCTAGAACTTACATTAATAATTATCCAACTATGATGTTAAATCTAGAAATGAAAGCAAGGAGAGCTTTTCAAGTTATACTATGAAAGATGGATGGTCATGCAAGTCCCCATAAAGAATAGCTTGATTTCTCAAAGGTGATCACGAAGCTACTTAATGAGCTCTTCCATTCTACATAGTATGCTTGGGGATTAATGAGTATTCCTGCTACAATGACGTACTTATCAAGACCAAGAAGTTGGAAAGAGTTCTCAAGGTTGAGCAAGCCTTTAACCTGAATCATGGAAGGATGGGGTATAAGAAGACTACAAAACGAGAAACATATAAAACTTCTTCAAAATGAAAAAAAGCTACAATCCAAGTTGCACAACTTGTTGATGTGAGCTTTATCCAAACTTCAAAAGAAAATAAACTTAGTATCTCCTCGTATGTCATGCCTTTATCTTGATTCTTTGCTATGCTTCAAGAGATTAGGATCATGGAAAACTTGAAGCCATTTGCCCAATGAAAGGCTAATGAATTGAAGAACTTCTATGTTTATCATGTGGCAATGTGCAATCATATAAATTATTGTGAAACCCTACTTAGGGATATTTAGAAGTTTGTAAAGGAAGATAGGTTTCAAGTTCATTCTTTGAAGTAGAGCACTGTCAACAGTTCGCCTCCCCAAGCCAAGAAGAAGGTATCAGCTGAGTATGATCAATCTTCGAAGAATGTGGGCAAAATGATAATGGGCCATATCCATACCCTGAGAAAGATTTAGGCAGATATCACCAAGGTATCTTAGGAGCTGTATGGCTTGAGTTCCTCATACACCAGGTAGGATTGGGTTTCACTCCTCATAAAAAACATGATGAGCACAAGTAGCCTAGTTTTTATGACATGGCCAATAAGTGAAGTCATAACCAAGAGCGACAGAAGGTGAAATATGAATTTGTAGATCACAAAGGACAATCTTGGATAGTGTTTGAAGGGTCAACCTCAAGCAATATTGATATTACCACTATTTTCACTATTAATCATGCTCCAATCATCCACACCTTTATTTCCATAGTTACCATTCCTTCTACTTTAACTCACACTACCCATGTTGAGGCATCTTGATGGTAAACTAATCCTATCATCGATCCCCTTCATGTTGATCCCTCAAGCAAAGATCACCACTCCTACTCTGGTCATCCATGCCTCTACTACTCCTTTTGAAACTACTACTGCCATCACCAAAGAAGACCCTCTATTTGTAAGGAAGAAGAAATTGTTATGATGTATTTTTTTATTTTTGCTAAACTCCATATGCAAGAATTTTATTGTAAAAAAATATCTAGACTTTGCTTACTGTTTTGATGTTTCACCTAACAGTCACATGGATTCATATAATTCTACACATAACATTTTTGTAGCTACATGATGTATCTTTGCATGAAATTAATTTGAGTACAAGTGAATCACCTAAGTAACTATATCCAATTATTTAAACCCTATTGAAAAAAAGAGGTAGATAATAGGCTTAGGGGTCACATGGGCTCTTTTGTCTAGTTATATAAAGACATATCAAGTGTAGATAGAAAGATCGCAAAGCACCACTGAAATCCTACCAATCAAAAATTCAAGCAATTTAAGTAGAAATTATGCTGACTGCATCCAGAGTGGGTAAATAACATTAAAGCTAAAAAGGCAAAGCAATTGGAAGCCAAGTTTCTGGAGCTTGTCGAATATCTGATATGGTTAGCGAATATTGTCCCTATGGCTAATGAAGGATGGGAAATTAATGGTTTGTGTGGATTCTAAAATCTGAATAAGGCATCGCCAACGGATTACTTTTCTTTGCCCCATATTGATGTGTTGGTGAATAACGAAACCAGGGCAACAATGTATTCTTTCATGGAGAGGTTGTCAAGCTATAACTAGAATCTTATGGACATTGTCGATAAAGTCCAAATAGCTTTCATAATTGAATGGGGTGTATAATGCTAAAAAGTCCAGCCATTTTTTGTTTAAAAATGTTGGCACAACTTAATAGTGAGCTATGACAACTTTGCTCCTTGATATGATCTACAAGGAAGTTGAAGTCTATGTTAGTGACATGCTTGTCAAATCCACAACTCGAGAAGAGTATCTAAGTTGCTAGACCGTTTCCTCACTATAATAAAGAAGTACAATTTACACCCCAACCCAATCAAATGATTCTTTGGTGTGGCATTTGGCAAATTGCTAGGGCACATTGTGAGTTAAAGGGAGATCGAGATGGATCCGAATAAGATAATGGCTATCCATAACATGTCAGCTCCTAGAGTAGAAGAAATAAGGTCGTTTCTGGGATTGCTTTAGTACGTCAGTTAGTTCATAGCTCGATTGACTACCATTTAAGAGTCAATATTCAAGTTGTTGAAGAAGCAGCAGTCTATAATCTGAATGATCAAGTCTAACTAGCTTTCGATAGGATCAAGGCATATTTTATCAATCTGCATGTCTTTAAGCCACCAGCTCTTGGCAAGCCTCTAATTCCATATATGGCTATCGATAAATTTTAATAAGGGAAATAAGTATGAGAACGATATGTAGTACTTGAGTAAAAACTATTTGAGTATGAAAGCCGATACATGGTAGTTGAGAATACATGTGTAACAATGGACTGGCTTACTGAGAAGATCTAGAGTTACTCCCAGTCATACTGAATCCAATCTATAGCTAAGTATTTGTGTCAATCTCTGACCTAAGTTGGCAAGCTCTCTCGTTGGATACTCTTCTCTTTTAATTTGATATTGAGTACGTCACTATGAAGGTGATCAAAGGTCAAGCAATCGTAGAATTCCTTGCTAATAAAGCTATACTCAGATTACAACGAGAATTTAGATTTCCTAAATGAGAAGCTTGTAGCAATCAAAGTAGCTAGTGAAGAATGGACTATATTTTTTGATGGAGTTATGAATCATCGAGGGGCACGTCTAGGAGTTATCATGGTAACACCATAAAATAAAGTTATTACGCTATTAAGTGCCTTGAAATTTTTATTGCCAATAATGGAGAAGAATATGAAGTGAGTTAGCTTGGTTGCAAGCTTTGAGAAACTTTGGCACACTGGAAGTTACAATCATCAAGGATTCTGCTTTAGTCATTCAACAGATTGTCACATATTGGGAAATAAAAGAAGATTCTCTTCACCCATATATTGATGCAGTTTGGATTTGGCCACGAAATTCAATAAATGTGTGTTTTGGCATGTGCCTCGAGAAATTAGATGGTGATTCCAATCCTAACCCATATGGCCTATTAGCCTTCGGTCTGCTAAAGATCCCTTCTACTATTGTGCAATCTTGATCGCTATTAGCATAGATGAAATATATTGGCACCAAGACATACTTTGATTGATCTATGATGATAAATTCCATCGAGGGAAAATAAACTCAAAATGATTATCTCTTTGTCGACTACATGCTTAGTTGAGGATTATTGGTGATGGCCTATTCAAGCACACTAATGATGGTTGATACTTTAGTATATTTGAGAGAAAGAAGCTACTCTGGTCATGAATTGCAACCATGGGGGAGATTGCGGCCCTCACATATATGATTTAACTTTGACGAAGAAGATTCATTAGCAAGGCTATCTTTTTACCACCATGATAGCCAATTGCATCTCCGAGAAAATGAAATGTCATGAATGCTAGATTTATGAGGACACCAACAATATACCTTCATCTAATCTTCACAATCTTTTAACTCTTTGGTCATTCTTGTCAGAGGGAATTGATATTATTAGTGAAATCTGACCCTCTTCAACTAATGAGCATCGGTATATCATCATTGCGGTCGACTACTTCTCTAAGTGGGTAGAGGCCGAATCTTACACCACTATAAAAACCAAGAAGATAGCCAAGTTCATTTAAAAGCACATCATTGCATGCTATCGGATGCCTCTAATGGTTAATTAAGGTAGGTAATGAACATGCAAACTAGCATGGTAAAATTTCAAAACTTAAAATAAACCTAAAATGAATTCCTAAGCATAGAATGATTGATATAATCTTAATGAAACGTTTCATAGATGCCTTAGGTTTGTAAAACTTATTAAAAGAAACATAAAATCTTATTATAGAGAGTTGTCTGATTACTCTAAGGGATCGCTCTACCCATATCAATGGAAAGCACACATCAATTAGTAATACTCTATAATTAGATGATAGGTTTCTTTTAATAATTTTTATAAACCTAATGCATATATGGAATGTTTCAATTAAGATTATTTCAATCATGTCATGCTTAGGAGTTGCTTTTTAGTTAATTTTATGTTTTGAAATTCCTTTATGCCAATTCACATGTTCATAACCTGCCTTAATAAATCATCAGCGGTATCAGAGCTTGCCTTATGCTATCAATAATTGCTAATAATATATTGAAATGTGATTTTCTATAAATTGATTAAAGTATGATATGCAAGACTTAGGCTTCAATTCCTATTATAGAAAATGATATGATGACTAGATTAAGGTTTTGCTAAAATTTAGTCTAGATGATTACCATACAATTAACAATTTTTTCCTACACATGTAAATCTTTTAAATTGAGGTTTGTCCAGTAATTCATTCGATTAAAAGAATGAAATCATTAAATTGTAATTGTCTATGCTATAACTAATTAAAGTGCCCATGGTTATTTTGGCAAGGATTGGACATGGCTACTCATTTATTATAAGTGGTATCTCCAACCTAAAAATCTCAATCGTTATTAGGTTCAAGCGTATAAAAAGAAATTCAATGACTTCGTCAATTTCAAGTATGTGAATTCTATTCCACATATGATTTTACAGCCATAGTTTAAGTTGTTAAATTAACACTTATAGATATAGGTGAAAGAATTTAAACATTGACCTTGTTTGCTTTACATGCTATGTGGAATCTTGACATAATGAAATGATTATGATGTACCAGTTATGAGCGAACGACATGAAATGCGATGGGCCGAAAGCGCGCGAATGGAGGCGCGGTCCACAGGGGTGTTTTTGTTAAAAATAAAATTACAGGGTCGTGGACCCGAAAAGTTTGATTGAGAAAGAGGGAAACATTTTAGATTGTTCAAACCCAAATTCGCTGTCTCTTAGTGTAGAGTCGCCACCTACAATAGCTCTTCTCGGAAATAAAGTCCTATGAGGCTTAACGTTTGGGAGATGGCCCACTAAGACACAGAGATTAAGGATTGGGATAAGTTGCTTATTTCTTATTAGATCACATTATATTACATCTACATAAAATAGTAATTTGGAATTGTGCATATTCCCACTTATATCATTTTAAAGTTTATAATGTATGATTTATCGTGCATGCGAAAAGCAGTAAATCCATGCATAAAGCAGTGAATAAATGCTGAAAGAAAAATTAACAAAATTACAAAAAACCTCGAAGGATGCAACCGCCCACCTGATCTATTAATTACATTTCTGTGAAAATATTTACAATACCTGAAAGAAAATAAAATTTGGGCATACATCTAACCTGTATTCACAACGGTTAGCACAAGGTATATAACACAACATGAATATTTACACGTATGCTCGATTTGATTTTGGCGAGGCCTGTGTGGCCTAATTAAAACATCAATGATCGTAACTTTTTTATTTAGAAATAAAACAATTCATTTTATTTACAAATATGTTGGCCATTATTAATTAGTGAAAATGATCGCATGGCAAAGGTGAGGTCTGTATCCAGGAATGATTTTAATTCCTTTTGTGGGGGTAGTCTAACATGTATTTCATAATTAAATAAATAAAAAAAATTAATTATAAGCATAAAAGAAAGTTACATAATAAAATAATGACAATTAAATAACTAAATAAACAAGTTAATAAAATTTAATTTAAGTGAATAAAATAAATTCTAGGTCGATGATGAAAATTGAGTTCGTCTCAGTATTTGAGAGAAAAGAAAAATAAATATAAAAATATAATACACAGGAAAAAAATAGCTCTAGGAACTCAGAGGCTTAACCTTTCGTTGCGACTCCATGTCGACAAATCTGCTTTATATGTGGGAGTACTCCTAATTCATTTTGATTCAATTTGTGTGTAAATATTCAGACTCGGACTCTAAATTTGTTTTAGGTCCGAAAATATTTGAGGATTTTTGAGAAAAAGATGAAAGAAATTGATTGAAAAGTAATTAAATCCGGAATCCAATGTGGGAAGACATTGATTTAAAATTGATTCAATAGGGATATCAATTAATGTGGGAAGACATTGTTTGTGTTTGCCTTGTTTAGGCTTTTGGTGTGTATAATGCCCCGGAAGGGCTATGAATCGAATGCCAAGTGGGAATCGCGCCAAGATTTGGGTAGGTTTATCTTAAGAGTCGGACATCATGTGGACGTCATGCTGAAAAATGGATAAATTATGCTACATGATTCTAATTGGTTTCATGCTATCCTAGGGTGACACGATCTTGAGTGTCAACTAAATCCTAAGCATGAGTGACACCAAATAGGCATCGTGTTGATGATATGCCCATTTAATTTTTTAAATATCATGAGTGTTTCGTCCAAGTGTCTACATTAAGATTCGGGGTTAGCATGTCACATTTGTACAATGCATGATGAATCTAAAAGTGGTAAACACATAGTACATAGCACATAACATCCAACTTCCAACCATACAACTCCAACGCATAGGGTTTTTGGCTAGTCTCTATCCTAAGTTTGGTTCATCTTAATAACATGAAGATACTAAGGAGGGCACCTGCAAAAAAAATATAATGCATGGTTGTTTCTTGGGTAACACCCTAGGGAAAATGCCAATGGTTTATTTACATGAGGTTTGTAAATTGGTTGCTAATGTAGACGGTTCTTGTTGAACTAAAATACACTGCAAGCCTCTCCCCAAACGGGTTCTAACGAGGGAGGTACATGCGATATGGCAACAATTGCTCTACCTACTCAAGTACTATCTTTTCTAAGGGAGGCAAATAAGTATAAGAGAAAACTTTACGGTAATAGGGTACCTTAGACTTATGGGCTAATCCCCTCTATTGAATTGTGAAATTATGAATATGTCATAATTAAGAAAATACGAAATAATGTGATCAATAATTTTCATCACTTATCCAAAAATCAAAAACCTTTGAGAAAAAGAGTTTAAGAAAAATCCCTATAGAGTCGTCATTGTGAGTGGACGACACAGAATGCGATGGGCCGAGAGCACATGAATGAGAGGCGCAATCAACCAAGGTGTTTTTGTTGAAAATAAAATTACCAAGTCGTGGACCCGAAAAGTTTTTGATTGAGAAAGCGGGAAACATTTTAAATTGATCAAACATGAATCCATCGTCTCTTAGTGTAGAGTCACCACCTAGATTAGCTCTTCTAGGAATTAAAGTCCTGTGAGGCTTAACATCCGAGAGACACCCCACTAAGACATAGAGATTCGGGTTCAGGATAAGTTTCTTATTTCTTATTTGATCACATTTTATTACATCTACAGAAAATCGTATTTCTTAATTGTGCATATTCGCACTTATATCATTTTCAACTTTATAATGTATTATCGTACATACGAAAAGCAGTAAATCCTTAAATATAGTAGTAAACAAATGCGGAAAGATAAATTAACAAAATTACAAAACCTCGGAGGATGCAACAGCTCGCCTAATCAATTAATTACATGTACGTAAAAATATTTGCAATACACGAAGTAAAATAAAATCTAGGCATACATCTAACCTGCATCCACAAAGGTTAGAAGAGGGTATATAACTTAACATGAGTATTTACACATATGCTCGATTTAATTTTGACGAGGCCCTTGTGGCCTAATTAAAATATCAACGATTGTAATTTTTTTATTTTGAAATAAAACAATTCATTTTATTTACAAATATGTTGGCTATTTTTAATTAGTGAAACTGATCGCATAGCAAAGGTGAGGTCTGTTATTCAAGAATGATTTTAATTCTCTTTGTGGGGGTAGTCTAACACGTATTTCATAATTAAATAAATAAATAAATAATTAAAAGCATAAAAGAAAGTTACATAATAAAATAATGACAATTAAATAAATAAATAGAAAAAAGTTAATAAAAAGTAATTTAAAGGAATAAAATAAATCTCAGGTCGATGAGAAAAGTCGAGTTTGTCTCAGTATTTAAGAGAAAACAAAAATAAATATGAAAATATAATACCCAGGAAAAAGTAGCTCTAGGAACTCAGAAGCTTACAATTTCAAGTACCATTTTTATTTTCTATCTACATTTATTTATTTCCTTTTTTATTTTATTTTTTCCAATTCTTTTATTTCATTTCAATTTTTATTCCTTTTCCTTTTATTCCCTTTTTCATTTTTTTTATTTTTTCCTTATATATATATATGTGTGTGTGTGTGTATTCTTTTAAAAAACAATTAAATTATTCTAAACCCTTAAACTTTATTTAGATCCTTAAAATATTTTAAGCCTTTAAGTTTTTACATAATGATTTTAAATATTTTTTTACAATCCTAAATATTTATTTAGGGCCCCAAATAATAATTTTTTTACGAGCAGAGTTTCCATTTGAAGATCATCGGATAGTCGAACATTGTGTGATTCAAAGATAAAAAATCCCGAAAAGCCATCATCTTCAAACGCATGAGCTGGTATAAAATCCCGTGCTCACACCAGTCTTAAGCATGATTCCTTAGATTAATAATTTCAAATAGCTTAGAATTACTATTATCATAATCATATTCATCGTTAAGTCCTAGACTAAGACGAGACCAACTACACCAATGAATTCCCTATAACAATATTAAGGTGGCAAATAGTCTTCCTATCATAAGTTATGATATTAGACATGATGTATGCCCTATAAGAAATTAAGGAAACATGTCTTTATTAGTCACTAATGCACAAACAATTTTGGATTATTGTTTATCAATAATAATGTATCTTTGTTATATATCAATGGTAATTTCTAATTATCTAATTCACTAGTATTGTGTATATGTTATTATGTATGTATATACGTTCGTTGATATAATAAGAAAAAGTTTGTGACTATTTCATAGCACGAAAGTGCAAGGATATAGTGGGAGCCATGTGGGGTGAGAACTACACACATATGTAATTGTGGAAAAGTCTAATTATCCCTAGTCATTGTTTCATTGAGACCGGATATAAATGAAGCGGATACACTAGCATGTGTAAGCTTACTCCTTGGATATAATCCAAGCAGCTGATCTCAGGAGGTGAAGGTGGTGTTAAGACATGATGTATACCTTAGCGGGAATTAGGCGATATATCTTTATTAGTTATAATATACAAATAGTTATCAAACTATAGTTATCAATAATAAAGGTATCTTTGTTGTTTATCAATGTTTATTTAATCCAAGCAGTCGATCTCACATGCTAAAGGTGGTACCTTAAGTTAACACATGAATGTATACGAGTAATACATTAGAGATTGCTATAAGGCATACACTCGGATATAACTATATTCATGTATTGGTGTCATGTCTTATTGCGATATCAGTACGAGTATTCTCACATCTTAGATATTGGTTACCTCGTGTGGAAGTTTCTATACTTTGAATTATACTTATACATACCCTTGTGAACAGGATGATATAGGTGATTACGAGTATAGTGATGACCTTTAGTTGGCAAGCTGAGTGGTCAAGATGAGATTCATACCTCCTAATATAGTGGTATAATGGGAGTTTTACCTTAAGGCCTCTTGTTAAAGTGACAAAATCTTAAACCTCAAATCAAAGTATGAGATTGATGGAACAAGTTTCTAGTCAATCTCTGTACATAAAGGCGAGTGGTGTTCTTCGTGAACAAGTCAAATTTCAGGATAGCTACTGCTATTACATGAGCTAACACTTTATGCATGCTTAATAAATTGGATGGTACTTAACATGATTGAAAGAGTGTATTATACTTGTAACTATTGCAGAACTAGATCAAGTCATAGGCATGTGACTTGCCAATGTCTTTGCTTGAAAGCTCAATTAATCATCTAGAGTTATAGAATTCCATTTTGGTCTCGAACACTGAGCCTAAAGGTTCCTGGATGGGAAGCTAAGTTTAGGTCAACCTCTAACGGCTCTATACTTTAAGATCCTATGAGGTCACACACATTAGACCTTCACCTAACTAAATAAAAACTTATTTACAAGGTTTATACTTGAATAAAAAGGGAGAATAAAGTTTTTTTTCGATGGACAATCAAATGGTCAAACTAAATAAATATTGAAAGAGGAAATATATTTAATGTGCTGAGCAAGGGATTTTCCCATTGCGTGTGGGCCCTGTGAACATAGGTTATTGGCAGAAAAGGGCCTGCTTGGAAGCCTCGAGAGTATTGAAAAAGTGATCAAGGGGCACCAACATGCACTAGAGCTTGCCGATGAGCTATAGGCCTGCAAGTGCTAGGTAGCACTAGCGTGGGTCAGCATTGTAAGACCACCAGCACACCGTAGGATAAGTTTATGGGAAAACTCACAAGCCCATGCTTGCATGATAAGGCAAGCCCAATGGGCTTGCCTTGTGTGGCACACATAGCCCGCTGAAGTGGGGTGTGTGCATGAGGGTTAGACCTACATAGTATGAATCTCTGCGGGTGACCCGCTTATGTAGGATGTGGATTTCCCCATCCCTCATTGCTAAATGGGGAGGATTCCATGCTCCTCTTCTACTATAAATAGCAACCTTCCTCCTCTTCATTCCATACTTCAGTTTAACCTTCCTTCTTAGCTTGACTCCTTTTGTGAGATCCTCTACGAGTTTCTCTAGCATATGCAAGAATTCTTTTGAAGGTTTATTTCTATTTTCAAAATAATTCCTTCCCAATTATTTTCAAGTTGGTCTATGAGTGGTTTAGGAGCCACTTGTTAACTAACGAGTTCTACCTCCTCATGAAGTTTTGGTCGTGGGGTTCGTATTGACTTATCATAGAGGTTGCCATGCTTTGGAGGCTTGTGTTAACAGAGTGCTGTCTAATTGTTCTAAGGGATTTCTCTATCACATCAAAGGAAGGCATGCATCAACTAGTAAATCACTAAACGTAGATGCTAGGTTTCTTTAAAATAAGTTTTATAAACCTAAAGCATCTATGGAAGGTTTCAATTGAGAGTATGTCAATTATGCCATGCTTAGGAGTTCTTTTTAGGTTAATTTTATGTTTTGAAATTTTACCATGCTAGTTCGAATGTTCATTGTCTGCATTAATTAACCAACACGTGATATGAACCTTATTAAAGGATGTACGAACATGTACAACATGCATTCTTTGAACATGTGTTTCACCATGAGACTAGATATTCTTAAGGCCTTAACCAAAATGGGTTAGTTGTCCATATCATTGGAGCTAATGTCATATTAGAGATGTATTTGAGGAGTCATACAATTGAGTATGCACGTCTCGAGAAAGAGAACTCAAATGAACTAGCAATTGCATGGTATTCAAATGGATGGGTTCCAACCATGGTTGTCTATTGTTGCTTAACCTGCTCTAGTGGGGTTCACCATTTATGAGTTATGGATGCTACCTACTGAGGAAAATGGTTCACCCATGTTTCCCGAATTCAATAGAAGGGATCATTTGAATGTCGATAAAAATAGTAGGAAAAATATGTTGAAATAAAAACCTTATATTAAATTCATGTACATATACTAAAATCTGAACAATTTCTATCTTATATCTAGGTTTAAAAATGAACACTAACATAGATAAGAGTCTATCTGACAACAAATTTTTTAAAGGAGATAATTTCATGAGTGGTTCGAGATTGTAACACTAGAGAAGATCCTTTCATTTAATAAATAGATGAATATGTGAAGTATAAAAAGGACCATGAATTCATTAAGAATTTTATGGTCAACATGATGCTTCCAAAGTACAAGGATCTATGAAAAAACATGGACTTAGAGTCCTTACTTGTGAAACTTGTTGTGATAGATGAACTAGAGAGATTGATGTTGCTTGTAAGTCTAGGGGCTGACACCTCGGCAATCGAGTTAACCATGATTGTTTATGATAATTTAGAAAAGTTGAGAAATATGGGAATTACTTATGATGAAGAAGCATTGAAAAATATTGTATTGAAAAGTCTACCCAAAAGGTATGATAGTTTCGAAATGGATTTCTATGGCATTAGGGATTATTGTAAATTTTCAAAGATGGTGGACTTATTGGAACATTATGACATTTAGTTTGTAAATAAACTTGAAAATCAATTTATTGCTAAGGATTGAAAGATAAGAAAGTCAAGGGCTTTCAGAGTAAAGAAGAGGCTCATGAAAAATGCCAAAATGAAACGCTAGTTAAAAGCTCATATTTCTGAACAATTGAAGAAGAATCCAAGTGAGGCATATACTTCAGGTATGTTCATGATAGAGAGTTTCTCTACTATTCCTTATGAGTATACATGGGTATTCGATATAGGTTGTGGTACTCATATTTGTAAATCTATGTAGGGGTTGTAGAATAGTAGGAGGCTTGCAAAGAGGGAAATGGACCTAAGAGTTAGAAATGGAGCACGAGTTGCTGTAATAGCTATATGGACATACAGCCTTCATTTTCCTGGTGGCCTTGTTTTAGTTTTGAACAATTACTAAAACATTCCCACCGTTACTAAGAATATTATTTATGTTGTGTGTTTAGCAACAAAGGGATTTGAAATTTTATTTTCACAGAATAAATGTCAAATTCAGCGTGATAATATTCTTTATGCTTGTGGAATGTGTTTGAATGACACTTATGTTCTTGATACTAAAAGTGAAATTCTTAATAAAAATATTTCAAACAAATCAAAGTTAAATAATGAGAAATTTTCATACTTGTGACATTGTCGTCTAGGCTATATAAATGAGACTCGCTTAGCTAAGTTACACAAATGCGGTGACTTGGGCCCAATGGAATGAGAATCCTATGGGGCATGCAAACCATGTTTAAAAGGAAAGATGATAATGAAACCTTTCAAAGGAAAGGGTCAGCGTGCAACAAATACTTTATAAATAATACACTCCTATGTATGTGGTCCAATGTGTGTTAAGACACATGAAGATTTCATCTACTTCATAACTTTTATCGATGATTACTCATGATATGGTTGTCCGTACCTTATGAGGCACAGGTCCGAAAGCTTTGAGAAATGTAAGGAATTCAAAACTAAAGCAGAGAAACAGTTTGAGAAAAGTATCAAGGCCCTTTGATTTGATCGAGGTGGTGAATACTTAAGCCAAGAGTATTGGTCCGAAATAGCTTAATTAACATAGTAGAGGGGGGTTAATGTAGTTACTTGGTTCTTTTTAGAGTTTATGACAATTGTTTTCCAATTATAGTTTTTGGATGCCTGTTGAGTAACTCTATGTTGAGTGCTGGTAAAAAAACTATAAACTACTCAACTTTGTTGACTTAGTTTATCTTCAATCATTGTTGAGTACTTTACTCAGCTCAAATTGGTTATTCAAGCTTAACATATAAAACAGAGAGAATGATGAATGAGCAAGACACTGTAAAGACAAGTGATAAAGGTAAGAAACTTTAACACCTGAGATTTATCCAAGTTTAGCCCCAAGCCTACCTCTAGTCCCCAAATTCTTTTCCAACCTTTAATTCACTAGTGCTTCTTTCCTTCCTTAGGCAGAAGTACATATCAATCCACAGTTTAGGTACCCTTCCTAAACTATCACTCAATTTTTGAATAGAAATTTGAAACTAAGTATTTCAACTTATAAAAATCAGTGAATCATTTTACAATGTTAAATCTAAGGTTTGATTCTCTCTATTACAAGATTATGCGATTTGTGTTTGCTTAGAATGCTTGATTTGGAATTTCTGAATGTTGGGAATATTTGGACAATATTTCAGCTCTTAAGAAATTTGCGGTGATTCACCAAGTATGAACGTCTACTTTAGTGTTCTATTTATAGTTAAAGGTCTTAGATGTAGCCATTGCAAACTTCTAGTCCTAACTTGTCTTCAATTTCTCTTCCCTTCATAGCTTTTGATTTATTTGTTTGAAACAAATTCTAAGATGTTTAAGGACAGAGAATTTGAACATTGAAGCATGAAATTAATAAGTTAGTCCAAATGTGTCAAAAACTCATTTGTTATAGAAATTCCGTTATGATAGAGAGGCGTGCAAGATGCAACTGAAAGCTTTTAATTTATCTGCTTGCTGATGTTGCAGATTTGCACAAAGACATTGAAAAATGGTGCATATCAGAGAATTCTTTTTGCCTTAGATGTTGTGAGAATGAGATATTATACCAGCTCGCGTATTCAATGATGATTGCATTTCAGTATTTTCAACCTCGAATCACATGATTTTTTATTATCCGGAGATCTCCGAATGGGAATGTTCCTCATCGTCAATTTATTTAAGGACATAAATTATTTTTTAAGACTTTAAAAAAAATTAGATTTTAGTGAAAATTAATTTATTGAAAATATTTTTAAAAATTAAATTTTAAAAAGTAAAATGAAAAAAAATTGGGGAACCACGGAACCGATCTCGCTAGACGTCTTACTAGGCAAGCCTCGCCAGAAGTCCGGCGAGGCCGCCTCGCTAGATTTCTGGCAAGGGTCAACCTCATCGGAAATTAATTTTTTTCCTTTTGGATTATTCGGGTTTTTTTCGCCTATAAATATTTGTGGGATTTTCAGTATTCGAGACCTGAAAAAATTTCAAAAAAAAGTTTTATTTTCTCAAGAAAAACAACAAGAAAAGTTACGAAAATATAAAATTCCTCCAAATATGTTCGGATCCAAAGCACATTTGGATCCCAAAACCTTTTGATTTTCAAGTCTACTTTCTTCTATTTCTTCTTCTTCTAAAATCCTCACATATTCTCGGGTCTAAAATAAATTTACAATCGGAGTCTGATTATCTTTTGGATAAATAAATGTTTATTTTCCATACCAAATGACAATTAAAAAATGAATGACGGATGCTCCCGGAGATCATATAGATAAGCAGAAGTGGATTCATGCCGAAAGGGTAAGCTTTTGAGTTCCTAGAGCTGGTTCATCTCATGTTTTCTATGTTATTCCACATGTTAACCGAGGAATATTTTTGTACTCTCTTTTATTGCAAATGTCAATTAAATATTTATTCTCCTTATTTTCTATTTCTTTTAATTTATGAAAATACATGTTAGAATACCCCAACAAAGGGAATTAAAATTATTCCTTGATAAAAGGCCTCACGTTTTGCCATGCGGTCACTTTCACTATTAAAAGTGACCAACATATTTGTAAATAAAATGAATCATTTTATTTCTAAATAAGAATTTTCAATGATTGATGTTTTTAATTAGGCCACACTAGCCTTGCCAAAATCAAATCGAGCATACTAGTAAATATTCAGGTTGTGTTATATACCATGTGCTAACCCTTGTGGATGTAGGTTAGATGTATTCGTAGGTTTTATTTTTCTTTAGGTTTTGCAATTATTTTATGGAAATGTAATTAATAGATTAGGAAGCTGGTTGCATCCCCGCGAAGTTATGTAATCTTTAATCTTTACTTTTTCGCATTTATTTACTGCTTTATGTATGGATTTACAGCTTGGAGTGTATTTTAGTGCAACAAGAACCTTCTACATCAAAAACCCATTTAAGAACCTCATTTAAATAAACCATAGGCATTTCCCTAGGGTGTTACCCTACAAACGACCATGCATTATATTTTCTTGCACTCGCGGTACTAAGATGAACCAAACTTAGGATGGAGACTAGCCAAGAACCCTACGCGCGGGAGTTGTATAGTTGGAAGTGTGGATGTTTCATGCTCTGTGTTACATGTTTACCACTTCAAATTTATCACTGTACAAATGTCATGCTAACCATGAATCTTAGTGCAGACACTTGAACACACACACTCATAATGTAAAAATGATGTAACATAGCATCTTCATCATCATGATGCCAAAGTGGCATCACACATATCTAGGATTAACCGACACTTGATATTATGTCACCCTAGGATAACATAAAACCACTTAGAAACATCACTTACCCCTTTTCAGTGAGATGTCCTCTAAACATCTGATTATTAGCCCGTATAAGGTAAACATACCTTTCTTTTACGATGTGATGTCCACTTGACATACGACACTTAGCCCACAAGGGGCAATAATATAGCCCACACATCATCTTTAAGATATCCACTCAACATCCAACTCATTGCCCACACAGGGCAATCACACATACCGCATAGCCCAAATGGGGTAAATATCTACCCAAACCATTTTCCCCACATCAGGTGATGTACCTGCTGACATCCGAAATTAAGCCCACAAAGTGCGAACTTATTTCAAAAACCTTACATTACCAATCCTCAAGGGTATACACCTAATCCCCGAACCATTCGCCCACACAGAGAAATGATTCATGCATCTCCACATACCCTCAAATAGCGATGACCACATGGGCATAAAAAACATTGCCCTAATTGGGTAGAATAACCGAATCATTCATTAGATAGCTACATACAGTAGTTGTTTTTGTTTCATCAAGGTATGTCACACTACTTACCGGAAATAATTTTGACCTTCTCATTCTATGAGACCTAGTAATAATACAAAATCTCAAATTGTTGACCTATCACGACATGGTAACTTGGTCACATCATTTACACCATCCATGTTACGATGTCATACAAACATCGTATAGATCTAATATCCATCCCTAGGTGTTGAATTTTAATTTTCACTTATTTTTATGTTATCTAATGTCACTACGCCATAGATGGCCTGTCGCAACCAAAATGAATAGTGTTGCATTGAGGTGTTGCGATTTTTTAAGAAAAAAAAGACTTTTCGAAACACATTATAAAAAGTGTTACAAAAGTGTTGCAATAGATATGTTTGTTGACCAAATACACTTCATCGCAACACTTTCAATTTAACCGTTGCAAAAAATGCAGTGAACAGTGAAAAATTGACGGGTGGGAAATTTCCCGCTTATTAATTGATGGAAAAATTAATTAAAAATTAAAATATAACTAAATAATGTATAAAGCACAAATCCACTCCTCTCCTCTCCCTCAGTTCGTGGTTTCTCTGGGAAAATACATGAATTGCTTCTTCTCTTCCTTTTCTTAAACCCCCAAAATCCCAAACCCAATAATGGCTACAATTGTAACCACTACCTTTCTCATTCTCAGAAACTACGCCTCTCAACTACCGCTACATCATCGATTCCATGATTTGTTCTTATGCATCGCTGCAATTATCACCACCTTATTCCTCAATAATCCCAAATTATGGCTGTTAATGCGAAGAAATCTACGTAGGCTGCTATTGAGGCTATTGGTTTAGGTTATGACCTAACCATGGGTTTTCGCCTCAAGTACTGTAAGAGGAATTCATCCAAATTAATTGTTATGGATGATGATCAACTCAGAGATATTTCTATTCCTGGCGGATTTTCTATTCCCAATGTTCCTAGATGTATTAATTGTGATAAAGGAGAGCGCATGAGGTTCAGCTCTGATGTCCTCCCTTTTCAGCATGTTATATTCCTTGTTTCTCTGCTATTGTATATCCTGTTTTTTAGCTCCAGTGATTAACCTAATTTTGTAACTCGAGGTATGGTTAAAGAAGTTTGAAATAGCTACTTGAGAAAGAAATTGTATGTCTAGGAGAGAATCATAACAAGATAGGTGGAAATTGCAAATTCCAAAGCTTCG